>CM074720.1:549326833-549456833 GCA_037306005.1 Rhinophrynus dorsalis
TCTAATGGAGGATCTCTCTTTCTAAGTTCTTTGAGTAAATAATTAATTGGATAGTTCTTTGTACTAACCTTAAATGTATATGTAAATGGTAATCATATCACCCCTTAGAAGTCTCTTCTCTAATGTAAATAAACCCAGTTTGGCTAGTCTCTCTTTATAACTCAGATCCCACAATCCCTTTATCAGTTCTGTTGCATGTCTCTGCACGTTTTCTAATTCAGTAATGTTTTTTTTAAGAACTGGTGCCCAAAACTATACTCCATATTCTTGATGAGGCCTTACCAAGGTTTTATATAGAGGTGGAATTATATTAGCATGTTTTACAAACAGTTCAAAGTTCTATTGATTCTAGAGTAAATAGCATAGAAGACACAACAATAAGTAGCAAAAATAATGTTATTGTTATACTTAGTTTCAGCTGTCATCAGTGGTTATGGGAGAGCCAGTGATGGTTCTGACCAAAGCCCATAAATCTAGAGTGCAAACAAACGGCTGGACATGCAGTTCCTGTTCCAGATGAGCTCTGACCAGCAGCTTCTTGTCACAACTACTTAAAGGGATAGTAATGTTTCATAATAAAAGCAGCTCTAATTAATCATCATAGTATTTGGACTTTGGAGAGTGTTATTTCAATTCTGTCAGAGTTGTAGTTCCAGAGTAATTCAATGACAAAGTATCCCCCTCCCGCCCCTTTTACTGATGTAACACTGCTCAGCCAGATCAGAAGGGAGGTGCCCAGGTAGACTGCAGAGAGGGACAATCTTCAATTAAGGGAAAATCCTGAAAAACTTGTCAAGGGGGGCAGGGCTTTCATTGTTCTCATAGGAAGAAGATTGTCCCCTGCTGTTATCTGTCTGGTCTATGGACTGGATTCCACATCTGTGAAGAGATGGCTTACACTAGGTAAAAGGGGCGGGAGGGGAAACTTTGCTTGTGAATATCTCATAAACCATAAAGGTTTGAGAGATAAGACTTATATCATTCTTCATGTTTTTTTAATGCCTACAAAATAAAATAAAGTTAAAACAAAGTATTACTATCCCTTTAAGCTCTCGCCACTCCCTGACAGACGTGCTTACAACCATTTTGTAATCATGTTTTACTCATGATATATATGGATAAAGCTTGCACGCATAGTAATATGTGACATAAAGTATAATCACACTGGTATACGTAAGCATTACTTCAAGCATATGGGAGGGACCAGAGTAAATATTCATCCGTCTTACATGCATCCCGTGCATCTACACCTCTTTTTATGCAGGATAGTACCCTATTTGCACTTGCAGCAGCTGAGTGACTAATTTAACCAGTAAAAGTATGATATTTACTCTAGCAGTCTCCTCCTTTTTCTATGGAGAACACAGTACCACCAATTACATACTTTTCATTTGAACATACGACCCTTGGTGCAAGCAGGGACAGAAGATCATATACAAAGTAAGTAGCATAGTAAATCGGCATTAGGAAGCTGTAGTTCAAAAAAAAAAAAAAAAGTTCCTGCAGCTGTTTTAATGCTGAATTTTATTAGGTAATCCCTCCCCCCCCCCCAGGAACTTTTCACACTGCGATCTCCCACATGCCACTGACTCTGTCTGGATCTGGTTGATCTGCATAAACTGCAAAAGCTTACAGTCATGCAAATCATGTCAAGGTGGTGGAGGTGGTGAGAGTTCTAGTTTAAAGGGGAAGTTACACCAGTAAATAACACAGGCTAGCTTACATTTACATGCACATTATATCGGGGAGCCCAAGCCTGTTGTCATTCCCCATCCAGGATTTCAGTATCTCCACACATGAACATAGGGGAATCAATCAGTGGTTGTCATACTGAAGGATCTGCCTGAGTTAACAACATTAATTCGTGCTCAGTTGAGGAGATACAAAAGACATTCACTGTAGGGGGAGCTTAAAGGATCAGTAAGCTTTTTTTTTACGAAAAAATATATATTGTAGGGATTTTCTTATTGAGTAAGATAAGGGTACTTCCACTGCTGAGAGATTTATATTTCCAGAGTTATTACAGTTTAAACCCATGTTTTTTTTTACATTAGCAGTGCCCTCTAGTGGTCACATTCTAATTAGATTTCCTGTTAGATTCTAATGGAGAGGAAAGTCATAAAAGTCAGTGACATACAGTTCTCCATAGACTGTGATAGAAACTGCTGAGTCACTTCCTGTCAGTTAGAACCATCAGGACCTAAACACAGTAAATTCACTTCCTGTCAGTTAGAACCATCAGGACGTAAACACAGTAAATTCACTTCCTGTCAGTTAGATCTATCAGGAAGTAAACACAGTAAACTCACTTCCTGTCAGTTTGAACTATCAGGAAGTAAACACAGTAAATTCACTTCATGTCAGTTAGAACTATCAGGAAGTAAACACAGTAAATTCACTTCCTGATTATTTAAACTACTATAAATTTTGAATAAAACATCTGACAGCGATGGGAGTGACATTGTTTTATTCAGCAGGAAATGCTATATAAAATATGTGTTTTCATAAAAAAAAGTTTACTGCTCCTTTAAGGACATGTTTGATCGCCGCTGCATACACATTACTATAACTTTTACAGATATTTCTAGTGAATCAAGTAAAAAGGTAAAATGCACATTGCTGTCACTCACCTGCCTCTGAATTAACTGTGCAGGTTATTTTTTATTTTTTTACATGCACTGTATATGGCAAACAAAAATTTGAAAGCTTCAAATCACTAAGGAAAATATCCACTGTATTAGTAGCCCATATCTCCAGAGTGACGCGCTTTAAAATCTATTAGGGCTCAGTACCTTCCAAATGTCCCTCTTTATGAGATATTAGGGGTCCATACCTCCCTCGTGTCCCTCTTTAACAGATATTAGGTGTACATACCTCCCAAGTGTCCATCTTAGGAGATATTGGGGTACATACCTCCCAAGTGTCCATCTTAGGAGATATTGGGGTACATACGTCCCAAGTGTCCCTCTTTAGGAGATATTAGGGGTACATACCTCCCAAGTGTCCCTCTTTAGGAGATAATAGGGGTCCATACGTCCCAAGTGTCCCTCTTTATGAGATATTAGGTGTCCATACCTCCCATGTGTCCCTCTTTAGGAGAGATTAGGGGTTTGTACCTCCCAAGTGTCCCTCTTTAGGGGATATTAGGGTCCATACCTCCCAAGTGTCCCTCTTTAAGAGATATTAGGGTTCATACCTCCCAAGTGTCCCTCTTTAGGAGATGTTAGGGTTCATACCTCCCAAGTGTCCCTCTTTAGGAGATATTAGGGTCCATACCTCCCAAGCATCCCTCTTTAGGAGATATTAGGGGTCCATACCTCCCAAGTGTCCCTCTTTAGGGGATATTAGGGGTCCATACCTCCCAAGTGTCCCTCTTTAGGGGATATTAGGGTCCATACCTCCCAAGTGTCCCTCTTTAGGAGATATTAGGGGTCCATACCTCCCAAGTGTCCCTCTTTAGGAGATATTAGGGGTACATACCTCCCAAGTGTCCCTCTTTAGGAGATATTAGGGGTACATACCTCCCAAGTGTCCCTCTTTAGGAGATATTAGGAGTCCATACCTCCCAAGTGTCCCTCTTTAGATGATATTAGGGGTCCATACCTCCCAAGTGTCCCTCTTTAGGAGATATTAGGAGTCCATACCTCCTAAGTGTCCCTGTTTAGATGATATTAGGGGTCCATACTTCCCAAGTGTGCCTCTTTAGGAGATATTAGGAGTCCATACCTCCTAAGTGTCCCTGTTTAGATGATATTAGGGGTCCATACTTCCCAAGTGTCCCTCTTTAGATGATATTAGGGGTCCATACCTCCCAAGTGTCCCTCTTTAGGAGTCTGACATCCTCTTCTGAAGATAACAGATAACTTTGCACTCAATTTCCCAATGTCTCACCTTGTAACCCTTTAAAGACTAGATGGGTGCTCAAGGCATTGTGTCTTACCTACCCCTCTCATCCTTAGAAGAGTTAAAACACACATGTTAATATGCTGGGATGAAATCAGATGAAAATAGCGCAATGATTATGTTTTCCAACAGCTGTGATTTCTGTCTCTAAGCTCCTTTTCAGTCTGTCTTGGTATTATCTGTGATTTCAATCTCAGCTCACATGAACTCTATTTTAAGGTCTGCAGCACGGAATACTAAATATAGTGCATGAAATGTAAATGCTAAAAAGCTATCACAAACCAGAACTTCAAATGCGTTAGGTTCCTCTCCCGGCACGTTAAGCAAAGCAGATCCTTAATGTAAATAAATGGTTCTTGTAGGGATGCGCAAAAGATCTAGGGCGGGGGTTCGGTGTGCAAGGGCTACCAGCAGGCCAGGGATTAACCCTCTGAGTGCATTGGATAACTCTCTGGCACTCAAAGGGTTAAGGATTTCACTTACTGAGAACAGGAAAGTTAATCAGTGGCTCAGTCATTCATTTTGACTGACCCACCTCTGATCAAGCAGGGAAATCCTTAACCCTTAACCCCTCTGGCATTCAAAGGGTTAAATTTCAGATCTGGAGCAAACCAACTGCATTATAGAGTGAAATATCAAAATTTCCAATGACTTAAATAAAATGTGTTGGAAAGCTCTCTAGCAATCCATGGGTTAAAAGCCCCATTTAAACTATTGGAAATTGTGAGGATTTTTGAATTGTTCCCTATGGTGTAGATAGCTTCTTCCAGAATTTAACCTTTTTGGGTCACAGAATATTTCCTCCTTTCTACAGAAATTCCTTACAGGGATAATATACCAGCGAAATTTACATCCGGAAGGTGTTCACATGCAATGTTCTGCATTCCCGCGATGCACCTCTGTCATCGCACTATGACATCATACTCACTCACTCTCACCAGGACACAGTGCGGAAGTCGTGAGTGCAAAAGAGTCTTCTTGTAAAAACAGCCACAGCACAGGGGAGATTCACTAAGCGGAGATAAAGAGATGATAATGTGGAAATGAATTCTCCAGTTCCTATGTTATTCTATAGAGCCTATTCACCAAGAGCTCCAAATCTGAAGAAATCTTAGTGCATAGGCTCCATAGAATAACACAGGAACTGGAGAAGTGATATCACTGGAGAAGTTATCTCTGCTTTATCACCACTTTATCACCACTTAGTGAATCTCCTCTCAGGTGTTTTATATAAATTTGTTGCTGCTGAGTAGAAGTCAGCATAATCCTAGTGTACTGGGGGAGACGCACTACAGCAGTGGTTCTCAACTCCTGTCCTCAGGACCCACTAACAGGCCAGGACTTAGAGCCATATGTTCAAAGAAGTAGCGAAATAGTTTTTGTCGTTTGTAAAGATTTTTCAAAGTACAGTGTCGCTGGGATCATTAATATTTTCAGAGAGTGTTGGTTGTGATTGGAAATATGTCGTTTGTCCTGACTGAAATTGTCATATGTAACGACAAAATATGTCTTACCTAACGACAAAAATGTCTTAACTAAAAACAAAAATGTCTTAAAGAACAAAAATGTCTTAAAAAATGTCTTAACTAAAGACAAAAATTCTCACATTCAGAACACATTCCCTCCACTTTTTTCTTAATGTATAAATTTTGTCTTCTGAAAGACATTTTTTTGTCGTTAGTTACGACAAATTTTCTTTTCTTCTATACGACACTGGAGAATAGTTTAGCCACGCCCTAGCCACGCCCCTTTGCCTGTCAATTCTGGAGTTGTGTCGTATACAATGGACATTACTAGTTTTTTGTTGTATACTCTATAGAAAATATATTGTTCATGCATACAATTACTTATTTTTGTCTTTCATACAACAATCTTTTGTTGTTATCCCTTTGAACATACGGCCCTTAGTGATCTCTCTGCTAGAGCACAGGTGTGGTGATCAGAGGCTCATTCACATTGATTAACTCACCTGTGATCTAACAAGGAAATCATGTGATCAGAGGCTCATTCACATTGATTAACTCACCTGTGCTCTAACAAGGAAATCATGTGATCAGAGACTCATTCACATTGATTAACTCACCTGTGAACTAACAAGGAAATCATGTGATCAGAGGCTCAGTCACATTGATTAACTCACCTGTGTTCTAACAAGGAAATCATGTGATCAGAGGCTCATTCACATTGATTAACTCACCTGTGCTCTAACAAGGAAATCATGTGATCAGAGGCTCATTCACATTGATTAACTCACCTGTGCTCTAACAAGTAAATCATCACATCCTGGCCTGTTAGTGGGTCCTGAGGACAGGACTTGAGAACCACTGCACTACAGGGCGATAAAGAGTAGCTAACATTTCCAGTGGGATACCTCCTGCAATACCATTGTTATTCTATACATCCCCCTATGCACTAAGATTTCCCCAACTTGAGAGAGCTTCATGCAGAGGCTCCATAGAGTAACATAGGAACCGGATAACTGATCTCACTGGAGAACTGGGGGAGAGGCACTAAGGTGTGATAAAGCGGAGATAACTTTCAAGTATCAGAATAACTTTCAAACATTGCTTTCAAGCATCTTCTAAAAACCCACCTGCTCAGAGAGGCATCTTGGTAACAATATCTTCCTTGGGCACACTGACAGTCACATTAGAACCATTCTGCACTTCCTTTACTGAAGCCTTGTACCTGCACTGATCATCCTCATCCTACTGCCTCTGTGTGTTGTCATTACTATTAATTATATTGCAAGTACCTTGGGGGCAGGGACCCTCTTCCCAATGTAAGATTCCCTTTGCTGCACTTTCCCCCCTGCTAGTAATGCAATGATAATACTTTAGACTGATACTCTTAATCCTGTTCTGTTTTGTTGTACTGTTATTATTTCTGTAAAGTTCTGTGTACATGTATGTTACTATATCATTAAATGTATGTACATACATACATTTCTCAAGCCCTATAGAGCCAATGCACTGAGACATCTCTAACTTGTGATTACTTAGTGCGTGGGCTCCACAGAGTAACATAGGACTTGGAACGTTTAGAACACTGGGGAAGTTATCTCCACTTTATCACTTCTTTATCACACCTTAGTTCATAACCTCCCCGATATCCTCTTCATCACTTCTACATGACCCCTATATGACCCCTTACTGCATCTGCCCCCGGTGTGAGAAAGGCATATTGACATAATAGATTCGAAATCAAATCCAAAAAACTTAGCAATTTAAGGGAGACATACTAGACCATATGGGACAAATATAGTCTCCACATGAAGGGATTCAACAATGTACAGGAGGGAAATACATTTCAAAGCAGTAAAATTGTTAGGACAAGAGGCCACAGTCTGAAACTAGAGGGACACAGGTTTAGATGTAATGCAAGAAAGATTTACTTCACTGAGAGGGTAGTAGATAAGTGGAATAGCCTACCAGCAGAAGTGTGGGAATGTAAGCATGCATGGGGTAGGCATAAGGCTGTCCTGAACATAAGACAAGACCAAGAACCAATAAAGGTTTGAGTTTTTTTACAGTAGGAAAATGGGCGACTAGATGGGCCGAATGGTTCTTATCTGCCGTCAAATCCTATGTTTCTATGTTTGAAACCCGTTGTGTGCCAGAGAGGTACAGTATATCACATTGCAATGTGTTGGATTCATCTCTGACACTCAAACGGTTATTAAATAGGGCTTAGCTCCCGTGGGACACCAGAGGGAGAGGCAATAAGGTTTGATATAATGGTGATGTGTGTCTGGCAATGTGAGGCGACCACTTCTCCGTGGAGAATAAGATGCACTTTGCAAATTGAACAAAGAATGATGTATACGAGGGGAGGGGGAGCGAATGAGATCATTAGGACATGAGTTTAGCATAATGCTGGCGATATGTTAGGGAGGACAAGCTGGGGGAACGGAGCGGATGCACTCACACACACACCAAGGACACCACCAGCTCTCCCATAAACCTCTACGCGACGAGGATGTACAACGCATTTCTCAAAAATGACTTATCTTACAAACAAATGGTTAGCAAAGAAAATAATAACATCCAAAAACACGTACCACCATATTCATATCCAATAAGTTAGTCTGCCAGTAGAAACATCAAATTCCTTATTGGAAAATAAGTATAAAAATACCTACAGGTCCATAAATCTGTGCAAAAGGAGAGAGAGATTTCAAAGATCAGGTACAAAAGTTGATGTTATAAGAAGCCATGAAAAGACAGATCAACGCATTTCGCGCTTAATGCACTTGCTCATGATCAAGAAAAAGCAAAGAAAATAAGCAGTTTTTGATTCCCGTTAAAATGAACTAAACTTGACTGACACAAATGCTTTGCGTACCCCTTTGGCACTCAGAGGGTTAACTTCTCATATTGTCGTATTTTATGGGTGCCCATGTTTTGGGGGAAAAAAAATCTTTAAAACATGAATTGGAGGGGACACAAAGTGTGGAGTGAAGGAGTTGTACAATTAAATGAATACATTACACTAGTACATTATTATTAAAGGAGTAGTACACTTTTTTTTTTTTATAAAAAATACATATTGTAGGTAGTTTCCTGCTGAGTAAAATAAGGGTACTCCCACTGCTGAAAGATGCATATTTTCAGAGTTATTACTGTTGAAACTTGCATTTTTTTTTTTACAATAGCAGTGGCCTCTAGTGGTCAAATTCCAATTAGTTATTCAGTTACATTCTAATGGAGAGGAAAGTCAGTGACATACGGTTCTCCACAGAATGTGATAGAAACTGCTGAGTCACTTCCTGTCAGTTAGAGCTATCAGGAAGTAAACACAGTAAATTCACTTCCTGGTTATTTGAACAACTGACAGCAGTGGGAATGATCTTGCTTTACTCATCAAGAAAAGCTCCTTTAAAGGAACAGTAAACTTTTTTTTATGAAAAATGTATATTGTAGGGATTTTCTTATTGAGTAAAATAAGGGAACTCCCACTGCCAAGAGATTTATATTTCCAGAGTTATTACAGTTTAAACCCTTGTTTTTTTACATTAGCAGTGACCTCTAGTGGTCAAATTCTAATTAGATTTCCTGTTAGAGTCTAATGTAGAGGAAAGTCAGAAAAGTCCGAGACGTACAGTTCTCCATAGAATGTGATAGAAACTGCTGAGTCACTTCCTGTCAGTTAGAACTATCAGGAAGTAAACACAGTAAATTCACTTCCTGTCAGTTAGAACTATCAGGAAGTAAACACAGTAAATTGACTTCCTGATTATTTAAACTGCTATAAATTTTGAATAAAAAATCTGGCAGTGATGGGAGTGACCTTGTTTTATTCAGCAGGACATGCTCTGTAAAATATGTGTTTTCATAAAAAAAGGTTTACTGCTCCTTTAAGTTCTTGGGTGCTAGAAATGTCCCAACTGCAGAGTTGAACACATCTCTATCATCCAAGAGGTTAATATGTATCTTACATTTCAGACATGCTCCAAAATACTGGCCATAATTTTGTTGGATGATTGCTGGATGGTACACCTAACAGCTGGAAAGTGGTGTGCGTGTTTACCATTACAACAGAGGGTGGTAGATGCTGCTTGGATATATATATCTTTTTACTGCTTAAATGATCAGCCAGCAACTGGTGAGATATGATTCAACCTCAATATACTGTTTTTCTACCAGACGATCTTATACGGGCAGACACGTTTAAATTAATTATGACTGAATTCAAAATGAGAGGGAATTTGGTGGATTACTAGGGAAAACAAAATTATGATTTAGATAAAGAAAAATGTAATTACGATTTGAATTACAATGTCTTCCCATTTATTTTACACTTCGGGTTTTTTACTGATTTCTAAGTGAATGATGATAATAATTGTAGGTTCTATTGGACTGATTTGACTAGTATTCTTTGCCTATTTAATCCCTACAATGCAATCTGGTATATTTAGTGCACACAAGGGGGGGGGGGGGATTCACTAAGCATTGATAAAGCAGTGATAAAATGGAGATGTCTTCTCCAGTTTATCACTTCTTAAATTCCTGTATTATTCTATGGAGCCTATGCACTAAGATTTCTTCAGCGTTAGATATCTTTGTTCATAGTAACATAGAATTTGAGGGCAGATAAGAACCAGTCGGCCCATCTAGTCGCCCATTTTCTTACTGTAAAAACCTCAAACCTTTTTTGGTCCTTGGTCTTGTCTTATGTTCAGGACAGTCTCATGCCTATCCCATGCATGCCTAAATTCTGTCACTGTATTAACTTCTACCACTTCTGCTGGTGAGCTATTCCACTTATCTACTACCCTCTCAGTGAAGTAAAACTTTCTTACATTACGTCTAAACCTGTGTCCCTCTAGTTTTAGACTATGGCCTCTTATCCTAACATTTTTACTCCTTTGAAATGTACTTCCATCCTGCACTTTGATGAATCCCTTCATGTATCTGAATGTTTCTATCATATCCCCTCTCTCTCTTCTCTCCTCCAAGCTATACATTGTCAGATCCTTTAGTCTATCCTGATATTTCTTTTCCTGTAAACCAGTCACCATTTTAGTAGCCCTAGGCTATATAGACTAACATATGAATTGGAGAAGTGATAAACTAGAGAAATCATCTCCACTTTATCACCTCTTTATCACAGCGTAGTGAATCTCCCCCCTCATATTTTATAAGTAATTTCTCAAGCACTCAATGAATGGAAGAATGCCTAATGTATAATTATTATAGGGTCTCACAGTCAAAATAACAGCAAAGAGCATACTGTGCATAATCATTCCATTAGCAACTCAAATTTAATGTTTTCCCAGAATCCTCATGGAAAACGTTGGGCACCTGGGTTGACCATTACTGAGCTGACATGCACACAAGCATCAGCATCCCACAGTCACAATGCAATGGGAATCACATTATGTACAGTATGAGCTGATTATGGATGTTATTGCATTTTACTGGTGGGGGATTTCATGTAATAGATATTCAAAGGTTCCTTGACAAAGTGGCAAAAATCAGTCTCACCAAGTATGATTTCAATACATGTTTTTCACTTTCAGATTAAAAAAAAATGTACATTATACTATTGTGATCTTCGTATCATACATCTAAATATTAATAATAATAATCGTGGATTGCATGGCCCAGTGTGACTAGCTATGGACATGCACACAAGCTTCAGCCTCCCATGTTGACAAAGTAACAGTGGGAATCAACGTACATAATTATGGATGTTAACGCATTTCACTGCCCTGGTGACTTCCTGCAAATATGCACCACATGTTCTCTGACAGCATGACAAAAACTATACAGTAATTCTTTCTATTTATGTACCCAGAAAAACAAAGAAATGTCATTCTCTTTCAGATGTTCAAACATTCCTTGACAAAGTAGCAAAAATCAGTCTGACCAAGTATGATTTCAATACGTTTTTCACTTTCAGATTAAAAAAAAACATGTACATTATACTACTGTGATCTTCATATCATACATCTAAATATTAATAATAATAATCGTGGATTGCATGGCCCAATGTGACTAGCTATGGACATGCACACAAGCTTCAGCCTCCCATGTTGACAATGTAACAGTGGGAATCAATGCACATAATTATGGATGTTAACGCATTTCACTGCCCTGGTGACTTCCTGCAAATATGCACCACATGTACCCAGAAAAACAAAGAAATGTCATTCTCTTTCAGATGTAAAAAACATGCTACATTACAAAGTTATATCTTTCATATTGTGCAGTACATTGGAATGTGTTACTGATTTACAAATAAACTAGCTGAAAAGCCCGTTATACGGGCCACAGTGCCACTGCCAGACGGTCGCGGGGCAGTCATGCGCAGTAGAGACTGCCTGCGCCGAAACAGAGCTTTAAGATTTATAGTATAAAGAGATGTGCAATATACACTCAGATGATGGGTTTGTTAGTCCAAAAACTCTCTTTCTTGTTTCTTATTGCCAGGATACTTGGTCACGTTTGAACTATTATAACTTTTAAATAAATCTATCTGCCTATCTGTATACACATATATAATGTAAATATTACCTTTTAAACACATTATACATTTTGTGTGTGTGTACTATGTTCCTGTTTTAATTACTTGATATATAATTGTAATAAAGTCCCGATGGTCTAACCATGGTGGTACCTACAACCTTGTTTCTGGGCAGTTTGCAGATCAGTCTGGCCTGTTGAGGATGTGGGGATTGAGATCATTATTTGCAGGTCCGTACAGCTAGACGATGTTTGAAGGTGACAGACTTGGGAACGGATTTAATTGTTACAAAAATGCTAACATTAGATGCCACAAAATCAAATGTAGATTGGTAATGTGTTATTGCATACCTCCCAACATTTCAAACTGACAAATAGGGACAATTGTGTTTTAGGGGGTGTTGCTGGGGGCGTGGCCTGTGGGCAGAGCATTACCGAGACTTTTTATGCTATTTCACGACCTATTGATTCCTCCATGTGTAACCTAATACATGATTTAGAACAATAAAGTGTTTTATTTACACAGACTAATGTATAAATACACATATACTGATGTTTAAACAAACAATAATGTGAGTTTTATTCCTGTAGAAAAATGTGATACATTTATATATACACCACACAGTCTGATCTCCTAAAAAGAGGGACATCAGGGTGGGAAAGAGGGACAGTGGGATTTGGGTCTAAAAGAGGGACTGTCCCTCCTAAAGAGGGACACTTGGGAGGTATGTTATTGGTACTGGAATTATTACATCATGACATGGTGAAAGATTATTCACATCTACGATTTGTAGTAATGAAATTGCATAAAATCGCACTTAAAGGGATAGTAATACTTTGTTTTAACTTTATTTTATTTTGTAGGCATTAAAAAAACATGAAGAATGATATAAGTCTTATCTCTCAATCCTTTATGGTTTATGAGATATTCACAAGCAAAGTTCCCCTCCCGTCCCTTTTACCTAGTGTAAGCCATCTCTTCTCAGATGTGGATCAGGTTGTATGACCAGACAGATAACAGAAGGGGACAATTTTCTTTGTATGAAAACAATGAAAGCCCTTCCCCCCTTGACAAGTTTTTCAGCTTTTTCCCTTATCTTAATTGAAGATTGTCCCTCTCTGCAGTCTACCTGGGCACCTCCCTTCTGATCTGGTTGAACAGGGGGGAATACTTTGTTTGTGAATATCTCTTAAACCATAAAGGTTTGAGAGATAAGACTTATATCATTCTTCATGTTTTTTTAATGCCTACAAAATAAAATAAAGTTAAAATGATGTATTACTATCCCTTTAAGAAAACATGCATTTTTGTTCCATATTTTTACGAGTTTTTCAAGCATTTTCATTGTAATTCAAATGCATTGCGAATTGCATCAAAGTAATCCCAGTATACCTCTTTTTTTTTACACCAATAATGCAGTTTTACCACTCTTTTACAATGAACTGTAATCAAATTAAATTGTTCGGTAATGCACATTTTTACCTACATTTTTGCCTACTTCATTGAAATTAACGGAGAAATTGAATGGTTTTATAACACAGAAATGGACTTATGTTGCGGTACTGGAAGTGCTGTGTGAATTGCCAGTGTGGACAGCCCCCTACGACACCATTGTACCTGACTCAAGCGTTTTTTCAAGGCGTTCAGACAATACACTAGGACGAAACCTTAGGATCATCTTCTGTTGGCTGTTGAGTATTGACATCCAAAAACACTTAAAAGTCTACAAGTTGCCCAACTGTGACTTAGTGAATTAAGTACTTAAAGGGATAGTAATACTTCATTTTATCTTTATTTTATTTTGTAGGCATTAAAAAAACATGAAGAACGATATAAGTCTTATCTCTCAAACCTTTATGGTTTAAGAGCTATTCACAAGCAAAGTATCCCCCCCCGTTCAGTCAGATCAGAAGGGAGGTGCCCAGGTAGACTGCAGAGAGGGACAATCTTCAATTAAGATAAGGGAAAAAGCTGAAAAACTTGTCAAGGGGGGAAGGGCTTTCATTGTTCTCATAGGAAGAAGATTGTCCCCTTCTGTTATCTGTCTGGTCTATGGACTGGATTCCACATCTGAGAAGAGATGGCTTACACTAGGTAAAAGGGGCGGGAGGGGAAACTTTGCTTGTGAATATCTCTCAAACCATAAAGGTCTGAGAGATAAGACTTATATCGTTCTTCATGTTTTTTTAATGCCTACAAAATAAAATAAAGTTAAAATGAAGTATTACTATCCCTCTAACTAACAAAGGCCATTATTTTACCTATTTCTCATATAGTGCTGCATTCAAAGAATCAATCAACTGCACCACAGGGGATGAATACAAATTTCCGCTGATTTAAAAAGATAGAGAGGCCTTTAGGTTCCCAACAAGACTGGGGTTTGGACCAGACTAATGCATTATCAGTGCACATTGTGAAAGATGTGATAGAGGAGATATGTTTTCCAGTGTCATACATTTTCCTGCTCTTATTTTATTCCATGTAATATGTGCGCTATCATCTATCCAATGTGAGAGAGCGAAGTGTATAAGCTTTAGAAAATAACATAGAACAGGGCTGTCCAAGTTCAGTCCTCATGGGCCACCAACCATACAGAATGTAAGGATTTCCCTGATTAAGCACAGGTGATTCCGTTCAAATGAATGAGCCACTAATTGACTCACCTGTGCTTAATTAAAGGAGCAGTAAACTTTTTTTTATGAAAAAAATATATATTGTAGGGATTTTCCTGTTGAGTAAAATAAGGGCACTCCCACTGCTGAGAGATTTATATTTCCAGAGTTATTACAGTTTAAACCCATGTTTTTTTTTACATTAGCAGTGCCCTCTAGTGGTCAAATTATAATTAGATTTCCTGTTAGATTCTAATGGAGAGAAAAGTCAGAAAAGTCAGAGACATACAGTTCTCCATAGAATGTGATAGAAACTGCCTGTCACTTCCTGTCAGTTAGAACTTCCAGGAAGTAAACACAGTAAATTCACTTCCTGTCAGTTAGAACTTCCAGGAAGTAAACACAGTAAGTTTACTTCCTGTCAGAACTATCAGGAAGTCATCACAGTAAATTTACTTCCTGATTATCTGAACTGATATAAATTTTGAATAAAACACCTGACAGCGATGGGAGTGACCTTGTTTTATTCAGCAAGAAATGCTCTATAAAATATGTGTTTTCATAAAAAAAGTTTACTGCTCCTTTAAGGACATTCATAAATCCTGCTCTGTTGGTGGCCCATGAGGACAGAACTTGGACAGCCCTGGCATAGGAACTGGAGAGTTTATCTCACTGGAGAAGTTATCTCCTCTTTATCACACCTTAGTACATCTCTCCTGTAGTCTATAACTAAAGCTCTCCCATAGAATAACATAGGAACTGGAGAGTTTATTACACTGGAGAAGTTATCTCCTCTTTATCACACCTTAGTACATCTCCCTGTAGTCTATAACTAAATCTCTCCCATAGAATAACATAGGAACTGGAGAGTTTATCTCACTGGAGAAGTTATCTCCTCTTTATCACACCTTAGTACATCTCCCTGTAGTCTATAACTAAATCTCTCCTATAGAGTAACATAGGAACTGGAGAGTTTATCTCACTGGAGAAGTTATCTCCTCTTTATCACACCTTAGTACATCTCACCTCTAGTCTATAACTAAATCTCTCCCATAGAATAACATAGGAACTGGAGAGTTTATCTCACTGGAGAAGTTATCTCCTCTTTATCACACCTTAGTACATCTCCCCTGTAGTCTATAACTAATGCTCTCCCATAGAATAACATAGGAACTGGTGAGTTTATCTCACTGGAGAAGTTATCTCCTCTTTATCACACCTTAGTACATCTCCCCTGTAGTCTATAACTAAAGATCTCCCATAGAATAACATAGGAACTGGAGAGTTTATCTCACTGGAGAAGTTATCTCCTCTTTATCACACCTTAGTACATCTCCCCTGTAGTCTATAACTAACGCTCTCCCATAGAATAACATAGGAACTGGTGAGTTTATCTCACTGGAGAAGTTATCTCCTCTTTATCACACCTTAGTACATCTCCCCTGTAGTCTATAACTAAATCTCTCCCATAGAATAACATAGGAACTGGAGAGTTTATCTCACTGGAGAAGTTATCTCCTCCTTATCACACCTTAGTACATCTCCCCTGTAGTCTACAACTAAAGATCTCCCATAGAATAACATAGGAACTGGAGAGTTTATCTCACTGGAGAAGTTATCTCCTCTTTATCACACCTTAGTACATCTCCCCTGTAGTCTGTAACTAAAGCTCTCCCATAGAATAACATAGGAACTGGAGAGTTTATCTCACTGGAGAAGTTATCTCCTCTTTATCACACCTTAGTACATCTCGCCTGCAGTCTATAACTAAAGATATCCCATAGAATAACATAGGAACTGGAGAGTTTATCTCACTGGAGAAGTTATCTCCTCTTTATCATGCCTTAGTACATCTCCCCTGTAGTCTACAACTAAAGATCTCCCATAGAATAACATAGGGACTGGAGAGTTTATCTCACTGGAGAAGTTATCGCCTCTTTATCACACCTTAGTACATCTCTCCTGTAGTTTATAACTAAATCTCTCCCATAGAATAACATAGGAACTGGAGAGTTTATCTCACTGGAGAAGTGATCTCCTCTTTATCACAACTTAGTACATCTCCCCTGTAGTCTATAACTAAATCTCTCCCATAGAATAACATAGGAACTGGAGAGTTTATCACACTGGAGAAGTTATCTCCTCTTTATCACACCTTAGTACATCTCCCCTGTAGTCTATAACTAAATCTCTCCCATAGAATAACATAGGAACTGGAGAGTTTATCTCACTGGAGAAGTGATCTCCTCTTTATCACACCTTAGTACATCTCCCCTGTAGTCTATAACTAAATCTCTCCTATAGAATAACATAGGAACTGGAGAGTTTATCTCACTGGAGAAGTTATCTCCTCTTTATCACACCTTAGTACATCTCCCCTGTAGTCTACAACTAAATCTCTCCCATAGAATAACATAGGAACTGGAGAGTTTATCTCACTGGAGAAGTTATCTCCTCTTTATCACACCTTAGTACATCTCCCCTGTCGTCTATAACTAAATCTCTCCCATAGAATAACATAGGAACTGGAGAGTTTATCACACTGGAGAAGTTATCTCCTCTTTATCACACCTTAGTACATCTCCCCTGTAGTCTATAACTAAATCTCTCCCATAGAATAACATAGGAACTGGAGAGTTTATCACACTGGAGAAGTTATCTCCTCTTTATCACACCTTAGTACATCTCCCCTGTAGTCTATAACTAAATCTCTCCCATAGAATAACATAGGAACTGGAGAGTTTATCACACTGGAGAAGTTATCTCCTCTTTATCACACCTTAGTACATCTCCCCTGTAGTCTATAACTAAATCTCTCCCATAGAATAACATAGGAACTGGAGAGTTTATCTCACTGGAGAAGTTATCTCCTCTTTATCACACCTTAGTACATCTCCCTGTAGTCTATAACTAAATCTCTCCCATAGAATAACATAGGAACTGGAGAGTTTATCACACTGGAGAAGTTATCTCCTCTTTATCACACCTGACCTTAGTACATCTCCCTCCCCTGTACTCTATAGCTAAAGCTTTCCCATAGAGTAACATAGGAACTTGAGAGTTTATCTCACTGGAGAAGTTATCTCCTCTTTATCACACCTTAGTACATATCCCCCTGTAGTCTATAACTAAATCTCTCCCATAGAATAACATAGGAACTGGAGCGTTTATCACATATGATAGGTTATCTGCTCTTTATCACATCTTATTACATCTCTCCCATGGAGATTTAGCATCCTCTGCCAGAAGCTAGCAATGCCCCCGATCTCAGCTGATCAAAGGCATGCTGAGGTTGATCAGAATTGTAGTGCAACAGCAGTTGAAGTATGGTAGATTGTAAATTCATTTAATGTTTTTCTAGTTCAATATGTTGAAATTATTACCATGTTTTTACAGTGGAAACCATCACCTGCCAGCGGCTTGAGGGTGGCAATGGGAGTTGTATTCTCCAACAGCTAGGCCTACCCTTGATTTAGCACTAAGGTCTACCTACAAAGGTAGAGTGAAATAACAGATGAACATTCATAGCCAGAATCCACAACCAGCAGAATAACATTATGTTCTATTCTACAACAAAGAACAGAACGCCGGGAGGGTTTTCATAAAACTAAACCTCTGCAGATAATTTAGTCTCTCAGAACGAGCTGAACATTTGGTCTCACATATGGATATTTGGTTGTGTCTATCATTAATATGGAGAGGAACGGAGCTGATATTTTATATTTGTCAGAAGCCGCTAACAAGAACATTTAAAAATATAAATGGCAAATAAATTGTAGGAATAGTTTGGAGAGATGTAAAGGTTTATTTTCTCACAATGCACATTTTTAGTTTGCATGACTCAAGTGGAATAATGAGATGTGTTTGGAACCATGGAGACATGTTGTCCCTACCCTTTGAGTGCCAGAGAAGTATCCAACACATTGCGTTAACAAAGCACTTTTGAGGCAGAAAGCAATGCCACCTTTGTGCCAATTGAATTGGGTAATGAACTCAGGAGAACAGTATGATAATGACTTACGGACTGGCACATTTCTTCATATAGGGTGTACATGTTCTAAGGTTGCACTAATCTGGAAGAAGTGAAATAATCTAATTTCACAAATCTTAAAGCGGAACTTTCACCTGTCTATAAGTAAGCGTCTGTGTATTCATCATGCCGAAGTATCATTGAATAAAGTTTTTTTTCTAAAGAAAAATCATTCAGTGCAGCGGTATTTACCCTGTTGTAATCCCATCGTGACGTCAGCTTGGCAGGCGCTGTGGGACAAAGTGTCCCGCTGAGCTTCTCAGATCCTCCCTGAAGGCAGTTAATCCTGCCCACCCTCGAAGTGATGTCTAGTTGCAGGCTGTAACTGAGACGCGCACTCTGTTGCTTTGGCCATCGCGCTCTACAGAAGAAGAAAAGGGGATGTCCCTTCAAGGCCGTCTGGAGCACACGTTCCTGGAGTGAGCTGCCAATCACGTTGTATGTCTCTAACATGGCACCGCTCTACCTCTCTAACACGGACAGACTAAATGGTAATTTATAACTTTTATGGACTGCTTTTAACCTGATGAGTAACAACATTTGAAATTTAACAAAATAACAAAGCGGGGCAGGCTTAGTTTAATCTAGTTGAAAGTTCCGCTTTAACCCCTTCACGTCCAGTGACGTGCCAGGACCGTCACAGCTGTTCGACACTTAAGGACCAATGATGGCCCTGGCACGTCACATACTTTTTACTCTCAGTGATCCTGCAGGAGCGCTGTGAGTAATAGCAGGGACTGAAATTGATCGCTCCAAGACCGGAGCGATCTCTTTCAGTCCCCCATTCAGCGTGCAGGCACACGTGATCATGTGGTACAGCACGTCAAACTTTCCTATCTGGTCTTATAGGACCACACACCACGGGACTGCTGGTCCTTAAGGGATTAAACATAAACGTTGAACTTAAGAGCCGTGAAGCTTTATTTGGACAACAGATTGAGTTAGTAAGTAAAGCTCAAGACAAATTAACCCTTTGAGTGCTTGAGGGGTACGCAAAGCATTGCTTTGCAATGCATTGCGTACCCCTCTGTCGCTCAAAGGGTTAATCACTAGACTATGCCTAGCCACCAGAACATCTCTCGCCTCCCAGTGGGAAAAAAATGACATTTTTTGGAAGAACATCCTGAATGAAATCAATTTTATTTGCAGAAATGAATATCTAAGTGCCATTGAATTGGGTAATTTGGAAACTTGTCTTCAAGTTTGATCCCTTTGGTTAGACAGCAACTATAGCTCAGACAGTAAATTCCTCCTTAAAGTAGAAAAACAACTTAAATGTATACAATAGTAGTTTTTTCGCTTCCTTACATATATCTAATTTATGTATATATAGTAATGTTATAAGTAAGTTTATATGTTGTTATTATGCTATTTCATTTTTATTTATTTATTTTTAAATACAGTTTAGTATAAAGATAATGACATACGGACACAAGGGAAACACTAAAGCATGGTTACAAGAATCAGTGCAAGCACACTTTGTAGACAGACAGTTCCAGTGAAGTAGTTCTTTTTAAATTGCGCTATTGTGGGTCTGCTGAAGAGCCTCCTCATGTCGGCTGAATCGAATCTCCTTCTGTCAGCTTTACAGCTGACATCAGGAGAAGGGGAACTTTAGATGCGAATATCTCTCAAACCATAAAGGTTTGAGAGATAGGATTTGTGCCACATAATTATTTTTTTTAAACTCTACAAAGCAAAAAGACTTTTTTATGGGACATTACCGTCCCTTTGACTCCTTGGATGCTAGATATTCCTCCAATGCATTTCTTTGCAGTGCAGCTGAGAAGGATCTAGTGTTGAAGTATGACTATGGATGGGGTGTCAGGCAGTGTATATGTGGGTCTGTGACTACCAGTGGAACAATGCTGGAGTGTCAGGCAGTGTATGTGTGGGTCTGTGACTACCAGTGGAACAAGGCTGGGGTGTCAGACAGTGTATATGTGGGTCTGTGACTACCAGTGGAACAAGGCTGTGGTGTCAGACAGTGTATGTGTGGGTCTGTGACTACCAGTGGAACAAGGCTGGGGTGTCAGACAGTGTATATGTGGGTCTGTGACTACCAGTGGAACAAGGCTGGGGTGTCAGACAGTGTATGTGTGGGTCTGTGACTACCAGTGGAACAAGGCTGGGGTGTCAGACAGTGTATGTGTGGGTCTGTGACTACCAGTGGAACAAGGCTGGGGTATCATACAGTGTATGTGTGGGTCTGTGACTACCAGTGGAATAAGGCTGGGATGTCAGACAGTGTATGTGTGGTTCTGTGACTACCAATGGAACAAGGCTGAGGTGTCAGACAGTGTATGGGTGGGTCTGTGACTACCAGTAGAACAAGGCTGGGGTGTCAGACAGTGTATGTGTGGGTCTGTGACTACCAGTGGAACAAAGCTGGGGTGTCATACAGTGTATGTGTGGGTCTTTGACTACCGGTGAAACTAGGCTGAGGTGTCAGTCAGTGTATGTGTGGGCCTGTGACTACCAGTGGAACAAGGCTGGGATGTCAGACACAGTGTATGTGTGGGTCTGTGACTGCTAGTGGAGACTGGAACAAGGCTGAGGTGTCAGACAGTGTATGTGTGGGTCTGTGACTACCAGTAGAACAAGGCTAGGGTGTCATACACTGTATGTGCGGGTCTGTGACTACCAGTGGAACAAGGCTGTGGTGTCAGACAGTGTATGTGTGGGTCTGTGACTACCAGTGGAACAAGACTGGGGTGTCAGACACAGTGTATGTGTGGGTCTGTGACTGCTAGTGGACAGTGGAACAAGGCTGGGATGTCAGACTTTATATGTGGGTCTATGACTACCAGTGGAACAAGTTTGGGGTGTCAGACAGTGTATGCGTGGGTCTGTAAATACCAGTGGAACAAGGTTGGGGTGTCAGACAGTGTATAGTGGTTCTGTGACTAACAAAGGGACACGATTGGGATGCTAGACAGTGTAATATGGTTCTGTGTCTACCAATGGACAGTGGAATAATGCTGTGTGTGATAGGAGCTTTATGTGAGGGGGATATGAAGGGGGGTGATTGGAACTGACAGTGAGAGGGTGGATGTGTGGAAACAGATTCGAGTAAGGGGACATGAAAGAACATGGGTGAAATGTGCAGAGAGTGGCAGGACACAGTGTGTGGTCCAGGAGGTCAGTAGAGAAGACACGGAGTGATGCTGTTACTGCAGTGATTAGGGTGCGGATCACCTCAGCCAGCCCTCTCTGTACTGATACATTTCTGGGAAAGGGGCTGGATCCTGTAGAGAGCAGAAAGCAGGAATTTACACAACTCCTCCATACTGTCGCCCCTGGGTATGATTGTTAGGGAATCAGGATCACTCTAGCCTTAAAAAATCCTTGTCTATACCTTTATAACCTTAATGCTAGAGGTCTCCAGTACATAGAGAAACATTTAAAGGAGCAGTAAACTTTTTTATGAAAAAATATATATTGTAGGGATTTTCCTATTTAGTAAAATAAGAGTACTCCCACCGCCGAGAGATTTATATTTACAGAGTTATTACAGTTTAAACCCTTGTTTTTTTACATTAGCAGTGCCCTCTAGTGGTCAAATTCTAATTAGATTTCCTGTTAGATTCTAATGGAAAGTCAGAAAAGTCAGTGACATACAGTTCTCCACAGAATGTGATAGAAACTGCTGAGTCACTTCCTGTCAGAACTATCAGGAAGTAAACACACAGTATATTCATTTCCTGTCAGTTAGAACTATCAGGAAGTAAACACAGTAAATTCACTTCCTGTCAGTTAGAACTATCAGGAAGTAAACATAGTAAATTCACTTCCTGATTATATAAATTATATAAATTTTGAATAAAACATCTGACAGTGATGGGAGTGACCTTGTTTTATTCAGCAGGAAATGCTCTGTAAAATGTGTTTTAATAAAAAAAAAAGTTTACTGCTCCCTTAAGGAGTTGGGCTCTCTAACTCTGAACACAGGTACATCAGTCAAAACCATGGAATAGCTGACTGACCCATAAAACATGGTTATCCTTAAAATCTCTCCTATTAGTGGCATCACAGGACAAGGGTTTCCTACACGTGGGTTACATAAAGGCAACAAACACTGAGCCAATGTGTGCACGTGAGATATTTTTGGCAGTCCTCTGAGGGTTCCCAGGGTACTGCAAGTGACATTATGAGCCCGTGAGATGCCCTGGCTTGCTGCCTTCCTCCTCATTTTCTGCTACAAATGTATTTAGTTTCAGACAGTTGTCCACGACTGTATATATATATATATATATATATATATATATATATATATATATATATATATATATATATATATATATATAATTTTGCTTTCAAAGAATTACATTTAATAAGTATTTTAAATAAAGAAAATAAACAAAATTATGATGCTTTAAATTTGCCAAGGCACGGAATGGAAAGACCAATGTTATTTTTTTTCCAGATAAATATGTGCTTTTTTATTTTACTGGATTATTTTGAAATCATAACATTAATTTAATTTGGGACAACAGAATCATGGTTCCCTTTTAAAGTAAAGTAACACCCCCTAAAAAAAAACAAATTACTTTAATATGACCAGAAAATCCTAATTGCCTCTTTGAATTGTGACCCTGTGTCTTTTTTCAACAGATCTTCAATTAGTCTTGAATGCCTTGTCCGTGGAGGCGGGTTAAAGGAACAGTAATGTCCCATAAAAAATGTTTAGAGTTCTGTAGGGATTAAAAAATAAGCTAAATTCCACAAATCCTATCTCTCTCCATGGTTTGAGAGATATCCTCCATTAAAGTTCCCCCTCTTCCCCCTCTTATCCTGACGTCAGCTGTAAGCTGACAGCAGGAATTCCTGGTTCAAGGACCGACAAGCGGCTCTTCAGCAGAGCCGCAATAGTGAGATTTAAAAAGACATACTTCTTTGGAAAGGTCTACAAAGCGTGCCTGGTTTGCAAGCACACTTTTTAGACCGTTCCAAAGAAGTCATTCTTTTAAAATTGCTGAAGAGCCTCCTCGTGTCAGCGACACGGATCTCTTTCTGTCAGCTTTACAGCTGACATCAGGAGAAGAGGAAGTTTAGCGGAGGATATCTCTCCAACCGCTATGGATTTGTGGCATTTAGCTTATTTTTTTAATCTCTACAAAACTCTATGCATTTTTTATGGTACATTACTGTCCCTTTAATGGTGGTTTTGCTAAGACGATCTATTGACCACCTAGCAGGCTAGAATTGTATAAGATGCAGCAACATTAGAATGTCACTCACTCACATAAAGGTCTTCATGTGGGTGCTGTGTCAATACAGGCACATATTAACCCTTTGAGTGCCTTGATTAAACCCTTGATCTTTACCTCACTTAATAGAGTGGCCCATATGATATCACAAAGCATTAAACTGACAAGGAGACAAACAATAACAGCCGAGCTTGCACTTTTTTGGGTCTTTATCTCCGTGTCCTTCTCATCTTTGTACATTCCGCTGAATATCTTTGTGTAGCTATTTGTGGTGTACAATGACACTCAACTGCCCTTAAAGGAGTAGTAAACTTTTTTTTATGAAAACCAGTATTTTACAGAGCTTTTCCTGCTGAATAAAACAAGGTCACTCCCATCACTGTCAGATGTTTTATTCAAAACCTATAGTAGTTTAAATAATCAGGAAGTGAATTTACTATGTTTACTTCCTGATACTTCTAACTGACAGGAAGTGAATTTACTGTGTTTACTTCCTGATAGTTCTAACTGACAGGAAGTGACTCAGCAGTTTCTATCACATTCTATGGAGAACTGTATGTCTCTGACTTTTCTGACTTTCCTCTCCATTAGAATCTAACAGGAAATCTAATTAGAATTTGACCACTAGAGGGCACTGCTAATGTAAAAAAACATGGGTTTAAACTGTAATAACTCTGGAAATATAAATCTCTCTGCAGTGGGAGTACCATTATTTTACTCAATAGGAAAATCCCTACAATATATATTTTTTCATAAAAAAAGTTTACTGCTCCTTTAAGAGATATTCAGCGGAATGTGCAAGCATGATCAGGACAACTGAAGACTACACGGAGGTAAAGACCAAGAGATAAAACAAGGCAATCAAAGGGTTAATATGTGCCTGGAGCAAATGCCGCATTGACACATAAGCCATATGGCGACCTTTAAGCGGGCATCAATCAATATTGATATTTCAATAGGATGCCTATATACTCATATACTGGGAAAAAAATGTTGTGATAGTGGTTTTGTGCCCATGGCACTCCAACAGTATATAACGTCATACTAAATGGATTCCATTTTGTGGTTACCAGTACATAGAGAATACAGTAGAACATTCCTTGGTTATCAAAGATATCCATATTTTCTAAGTGCGAGAATTGTATAGTGCCATTTCCTTGAGAGAAATATGCCCACCAGACAATGGGTAGAAAGACAACTGACCTCTCATTTCATGCTGAAAGTTGTGTACTTTTCAAAGTGTTTTTTCTTGTCCACCTACATTTTCTTTATTTCTATGGTTGCTGCAAAATTCACAGACTGTGGCAGGTGCAGTTTGGTGTCCTTGGCACCCCCTACAGTATATCAGTTCATATTAACATGGTGCCATTATCCTGAAATGACAGTAGGTATTGAGTACAGATGGAAAGTCCATGGTTTTCAAAGACATCAGTATCTTTGAAATGGGATTGTGTTAAAAGGGTCTATTTTTTCTGTATCTCAAATATCTGAAAACATTTGTGATCACCATCCTAGGGGTAAATGGGCAAGTTACTCCTCATTTAATGTAGTGTGTTGACACCTTTTCAAAATCATATCCCTTGCCCTTGCCTACATTTTCTTAATTTCTGCAGTTGTTTCAACCATTTGAGAGCAAGCATGTCAAAATAACAAAATGTAAGAAAACCAACTAATTATGTTAGTTGCAGCTTAGAGCTCCTGGCACCTCCTGCAGTATGTCAGCTTATACCAACGGAGTACCATTTTCCTAGAAAAGAAGACAAAAACACAAGAGGGTGCCTCATAGGGTAATAACATTTAAGTCGAGGTTACTTAGTCATAATCCTCAAAATCACTCACGTATTCAAAAGGCTACACATCAAATAGATCGTAGCAACAGGGAAGGTGAAGAATTATATTACTGTCTCCATGCAGTTTACTCGATTAAAGATATGATCCCCTGGATAAGCCAGTTCCTTGTAAAAATAATAGTGAACCAGAGCCTAAATTAACACATGCTCAGAGCAAATGGGGGTGCTTCATTACATTATTCTCAGGGTTTAAAATGTGAAGTCCTTTGCTACTAGCCAGACCTGAAAAGTTACTCACCACTGCAAGCCATAACATACCCACCAAGACTGAAATTCTACTCGCCAGGGCTAAATTTTCACTCGCCATTGGCTAGTAGTGTGTCGAAATTTTGAGCCCTGTTATACGTATCTCTATGGATATAATCAATTGTTCGTATACTCACTCACTTTGTATTGAAAATTTTACAATTGATCAGTCAAGTCATTAAATGTGTGTCTTACAGAGACAGAGATTGTTTGCTAGCTGGCTTACTGAAGAGAAGGTCTTGTAGGTTGAAACTCAAATGACAGATCTCTGAATGTCAAATTCCTAGTATAATTTTCAAAAATGTCCAATTTTGTGGGTATATTTTGTGTTTTTAGATTGTGATTTAAGCTCCAAGCCCAAAACACCAATCTCTTAAATAGTCCTGCTTGGAAATGATCATGTTGTGTGCATTATAGGGTCTTGTAATTCCAAAACTACATGGTAGAAATATAAACATATGGAGTTTGTGCAGTTTATGTAACTTTTACTAGTTGTGTGGAAAAAATCATATACAGAATCATGATAAAAAGTATTTTTTAAAAAAGATTTCCATATCTTTGATGCTTTACAAAAAAAAAAAAAAAAAAAAAGGGTAAGGGATATATTAAGAAACAATACCAAATGAAAGTGAATGTTATCTGGAAAACAGCAATTTATATTTTAAATGGGTACTCTAAACAGTAAAAAAGTGGCACCTGGTTAAACGAGTAGATAGCAAAAATGTGAAGAGTTCCTTATTCATGAACATTTAAAGTATCAGTGGTCCTTGAGGTTCTTATAGTGATAATAATATTTCACAAAAAAGCAGCTCCGATTAATCTTCGTAGTATTTGGTCCATGGAGAGTGTTATTTCAATGCTGTCAGAGTTGTAGTACAAGAGTAATTGAATGATAAAGTATCCCCCCTCCCACCCCTTTTACCTAGTGTAAGTCACCTCCCCTCAGATGTGGAATCTGGTCGCAGCAAGGGACAATCTTCTTACTGTGATCATAAGGAAAACCCTGCCCCCTTGACAGGTTTTTCAGGTTTTTCCTTATGATCACTGAAGACTGTCCCTCTCTGTGATTCATCCGGACAGTCTTGCTGCTCTGAGGTGAGCAGTGTTAAAGTGTTAGTAATGTCTAAAAAAAACTTTTTGCATTTAGAAGAGCTTAAAAAGCTGATCTAAATGCAAAAAAACGTATCTCTCAAACCGCTATGGTTTAAGAGATACGGGCATTTAAAATTTTATTTCTCCTACTGACAGCTTTAAAGCGGTCAGGAGGAGATCCGTGTTGGTCGACACGTTGGAGCTTGAGAAGTGCTGAGATCTCGTTACTTACACAGAATCCCTTCATTGGAACACTAGGCACACGTTTTAGACCATTCCAATGACACTTGGGTGCCAGACAATATCAGGCTGAAGCTCGGGTAGGCTGGTCAACAGACACACCCTTCATACATCCAAATCATTCAATTACTCTTGTACTACAACTCTGACAGTATTGAAATAACACTCTCCATGGCCCAAATACTATGGAGATTTAAGGGGATCTCTCACCCCTACAAAAGTTAGGCTTAGTAGATACAGTATTTAGCTATAATGTTGAAAACATTAATTCGTTTTTAAAAAAATACGCAATGTGGGCTAAAACTATTGATTATATAGTGTCCTGCGCCCCACTTCAGCATACACTGGTCTTGCCACTCTGCCTCTGCTCCCTTACAACTACCCAGCCTCCTCCGATGACGGAGGCTTTTTGTCTGTAAGCTGAAGCGATCTCATTGGCTAGATATCAAACTCTGTCAATGAGATCGCTCCAGCTTACAGACAGAAGCCTCCGTAATTGGAGGAGGCTGGGAGCAGAGGCAGTGCGGCAATCTGCGGCAAGACCAGTGTATGCAGAAGTAGGGTGCAGGGCACTATGTAATCAATAGTTTTAACCCAAATAGTTTATTTTTTTTTTAACTAATTAACGTTTTCATCATTATAGCTATATACTGTATACTGTATAGGAGTGAGAGATCCCTTTTATTCGGAGCTGCTTTTCTTGTGAAACATTACGATCCTTTTAATTTGCAGCTTCAAATAAATAAAGAGTTGCATAATTATAGGTGATTTTGAAAGCTATGTAACCGTTTGTGCGCCAGAGAGCTTCACATCCCTCTGGCATTCAAAGGGTTAAAAATCCCCTATGTTGTTATAAGATGCTTGTTCCTATTTAACCCTTTGAGTGCCAGTGGGGTTGTTAAATGCATTGGTTCGCAAGGGATTGCTGACCTAATCTGGCACTCAAAGGGTTAATTTCCCATAAACTCCTTACCTTACAGTAAAATTGCTAGCAGAAGACACGGGCGGATTTAGAGTCTCCATAAAACAATCTAAACTTAACCCTTTGAGTGCCAGAGGGGTATGCAACGCATTGCTTTGCATACCCCTCTGGCACTCAAAGGGTTAACATTCAGAGACAGGACCAATTAATTATTATCATTATTACCTTTTATTTATGTTCTGTAGTGCTGTACACTTTAACCCTATGAGAACAGGATAGGTATCCAGCGACAGCTCCATGGCACTCTGAGGCTTAAGCAAGGAATCCAAATCATGTTACATAGTAGCAGCGGATAAATCTAGTTGTACTAATTAAGATGACGAGATAGCAGAGAAGTGTGACACTGATAAATATACGGCAGTGTTGACATTTAAAGTTCTCTTGAGTTATTATCTGCTGAATTAATCTAAGTTTGACACAAATAAAACTGTCTTTAATGCAAACAGAATGTACTCTATCCTCAGGAAATACAATCCATCAGTTAGCATTGTCAGATTTTCATTTATAAGAGTTTTAATGGGCTTCGCGTGTTCTTCAAAATCTGGACAATGGAAACATTTATGACTAGACATTAGGCTACAATCGCTCTTAGACTGCCATGTTGTATTTGTAAGGACTGAGTCATAATAAAAAGCTTCAGACATAATCAAAACAGTAAGGAGACTTTTGATTGGCCTCTTGTGATATCCAGTATCTGTTGATGTTAATGAAAAGCGTAATACGTTGGGCCTCATATATCAAGATAACGAGGTGCCATTAGGAAGTAAACTGACTGCACCTTACGGTAGGGAAGAAAATCCCCCAGCTAGTAAATGAAACAATGGTGGTCTTGCAATAAAGGGATAGTAATGTTTCAAAAATAAAAGCGTCTCTAATAGTGTTGAGCGAGCATGCTCGGCCGATGCTCGGATCGGCTCGAGCATCGCTCTGCTCGGCACATGGCGGTACTCGTACGAGTACCGCATGTGCTCGCCCGCCATGTTCGGGTCTCCTCCCCGCACGTTTTGCGCCTGCTGCGCAGCCAATAAACGTGCAGGGAGGCTCTGACATCGGTGTAATGCCAGCAGCCATGTTGGCTGCTGGCATTACACTGATTGGCTGGCCAGAACCCGTGGTCAGGTGCTGTATAGCACCTGACCATCGAGTTCGGCTCAGTCTGAGCCAGGGAGAGCTGAGGATAGGAAGGGAAAGGCAGTGTAGGGAGGAAAAAAACAAAAATTGTGAAAAAAAAAGAACCAAAAGTCCTTTTTAGGACTACTGTGTGTGGGGGCAGCAGGTTATTTGGTGTGGGGGGAAAAAAACAAAAAAAAAAAAAAAAATATATATATATTCTGTTTAGTGTGCAAAGTTGCAGATTAGAGCACATTCTGTTTAGTGTGCACAGTTGCAGATTAGAGCACATTCTGTTTAGTGTGCAAAGTTGCAGATTAGAGCACATTCTGTTTAGTGTGCAAAGTTGCAGATTAGAGCACATTCTGTTAAGTCTTCAAACTAAAATATCAAAGTCACGTATTCCATTCAGTGTGCGTCGCCGCAGTTTAGCAGCACATTCTGAGTACTGTGCAGAGTTGCAGAATAGGAAGAAATACTGTTAAGTCTTCAAACTAAAATATCAAAGTCACATATTCCATTCAGTGTGCTTCGCCGCAGTGTAGCAGCACATTCTGTGTACTGTGCAGAGTTGCAGAATAGGAAGAAATACTGTTAAGTCTTCAAACTAAAATATCAAAGTCACATATTCCATTCAGTGTGCTTCGCCGCAGTTTAGCAGCACATTCTGTGTACTGTGCAGAGTTGCAGAATAGGAAGAAATACTGTTAAGTCTTCAAACTAAAATATCAAAGTCACATATTCCATTCAGTGTGCTTCGCCGCAGTTTAGCAGCACATTCTGTGTACTGTGCAGAGTTGCAGAATAGGAAGAAATACTGTTAAGTCTTCAAACTAAAATTTCAAAGTCACATATTCCATTCAGTGTGCTTCGCCGCAGTTTAGCAGCACATTCTGTGTACTGTGCAGAGTTGCAGAATAGGAAGAAATACTGTTAAGTCTTCAAACTAAAATATCAAAGTCACATATTCCATTCAGTGTGCTTCGCCGCAGTGTAGCAGCACATTCTGTGTACTGTGCAGAGTTGCAGAATAGGAAGAAATACTGTTAAGTCTTCAAACTAAAATATCAAAGTCACATATTCCATTCAGTGTGCTTCGCCGCAGTGTAGCAGCACATTCTGTGTACTGTGCAGAGTTGCAGAATAGGAAGAAATACTGTTAAGTCTTCAAACTAAAATATCAAAGTCACATATTCCATTCAGTGTGTTTCACCGCAGTTTAGCAGCCTTTTCTGTGTACTCTGCAGAGTTGCAGAATAATAAGAAATACTGTTAAGTTTTCAAACTCAAATATTAAAGTCACATATTCCATTCAGTGTCTTTCACCGCCGTTTAACAGCCTATTCTGTGTACTCTGTACAGTTGCAGAATTATAAGAAATACTGTTAAGTTTTCAAACTCAAATATTAAAGTCACATATTCCATTCAGTGTGTTTCAACGCCGTTTAACAGCCTATTCTGTGTACTCTGTACAGTTGCAGAATAATAAGAAATACTGTTAAGTTTTCAAACTCAAATATTAAAGTCACATATTCCATTCAGTGTCTTTCACCGCCGTTTAACATCCTATTCTGTGTACTCTGTACAGTTGCAGAATTATAAGAAATACTGTTAAGTTTTCAAACTCAAATATTAAAGTCACATATTCCATTCAGTGTGTTTCAACGCCGTTTAACAGCCTATTCTGTGTACTCTGTACAGTTGCAGAATAATAAGAAATACTGTTAAGTTTTCAAACTCAAATATTAAAGTCACATATTCCATTCAGTGTGTTTCAACGCCGTTTAACAGCCTATTCTGTGTACTCTGTACAGTTGCAGAATTATAAGAAATACTGTTAAGTTTTCAAACTCAAATATTAAAGTCACATATTCCATTCAGTGTGTTTCAACGCCGTTTAACAGCCTATTCTGTGTACTCTGCAGAGTTGCAGAATAATAAGAAATACTGTTAAGTTTTCAAACTCAAATATTAAAGTCACATATTCCATTCAGTGTCTTTCACCGCCGTTTAACAGCCTATTCTGTGTACTCTGTACAGTTGCAGAATAATAAGAAATACTGTTAAGTTTTCAAACTCAAATATTAAAGTCACATATTCCATTCAGTGTGTTTCAACGCCGTTTAACAGCCTATTCTGTGTACTCTGTACAGTTGCAGAATTATAAGAAATACTGTTAAGTTTTCAAACTCAAATATTAAAGTCACATATTCCATTCAGTGTGTTTCAACGCCGTTTAACAGCCTATTCTGTGTACTCTGCAGAGTTGCAGAATTATAAGAAATACTGTTAAGTTTTCAAACTCAAATATTAAAGTCACATATTCCATTCAGTGTCTTTCACCGCCGTTTAACAGCCTATTCTGTGTACTCTGTACAGTTGCAGAATTATAAGAAATACTGTTAAGTTTTCAAACTCAAATATTAAAGTCACATATTCCATTCAGTGTGTTTCAACGCTGTTTAACAGCCTATTCTGTGTACTCTGCAGAGTTGCAGAATAATAAGAAATACTGTTAAGTTTTCAAACTCAAATATTAAAGTCACATATTCCATTCAGTGTCTTTCACCGCCGTTTAACAGCCTATTCTGTGTACTCTGCAGAGTTGCAGAATTATAAGAAATACTGTTAAGTTTTCAAACTCAAATATTAAAGTCACATATTCCATTCAGTGTCTTTCACCGCCGTTTAACAGCCTATTCTGTGTACTCTGTACAGTTGCAGAATTATAAGAAATACTGTTAAGTTTTCAAACTCAAATATTAAAGTCACATATTCCATTCAGTGTGTTTCAACGCCGTTTAACAGCCTATTCTGTGTACTCTGTACAGTTGCAGAATTATAAGAAATACTGTTAAGTTTTCAAACTCAAATATTAAAGTCACATATTCCATTCAGTGTGTTTCAACGCCGTTTAACAGCCTATTCTGTGTACTCTGCAGAGTTGCAGAATAATAAGAAATACTGTTAAGTTTTCAAACTCAAATATTAAAGTCACATATTCCATTCAGTGTCTTTCACCGCCGTTTAACAGCCTATTCTGTGTACTCTGCAGAGTTGCAGAATTATAAGAAATACTGTTAAGTTTTCAAACTCAAATATTAAAGTCACATATTCCATTCAGTGTCTTTCACCGCCGTTTAACAGCCTATTCTGTGTACTCTGTACAGTTGCAGAATTATAAGAAATACTGTTAAGTTTTCAAACTCAAATATTAAAGTCACATATTCTGTGTAAGATGAAGAAGGCGGGTAAAAAGGGACGGGGAAGTGGACGTGATCCTGAAAGTTCAGGGCGCGGGTCAGGACGCGGAGAAACTGTGCCTGGTGCCAGAGCACAAGAAAGAAAGACATCCACCATACCTAGCTTCATGTCTGATTTCACAGGGCGTCGCAGGACATCACTCTCGAGGTCCGACCAGTGCGAACAGGTGGTCGGTTGGATGACAGCTGATACTGCTTCCAGTCGGTTAAGCACCACCCTGTCTTCCACCAAGTCCACTCTCAGTAGCCAAGAGTCTGGTCAACATAATCCTCACTCTGATCATCCTTCCTCCCACCATACACGGTCTGGTCAAAGAAGTGATCCCACACTGGGATATAGTGATGAGCTCGTCTCATCACCAATCCTTCATTTGACCCTCTCTCCAAGCACGCTTGCAGAGGAACATGACATCTTGTGCCCTGATTCACAACCTCTAGAGGCTACCCAATCACAAGAAGATGACAGATGTGAACGGCATTTAAGGTCAAAGGAAGTAGTGGATGATGATGATGATGATGATGAGACACAGTTGCCATTAAATCAACCACTATTTCCGTCTCAAGACCTTGTTGAGGAGAATGTTATACAGTTGTCAATGACTGAGTATGTGGTGGGATCAAGACTTGAGGAGGATGATCAGAGTGAGGAAGTGGAGGAGGACTTGGTGGACGATGAGGTGACTGACCCCACCTGGGAAGGTGTAGAGCCGAGCGATGACAGCAGTCCTGAGGGTGAGCCATCTGCAGCACCGCAACAGGCTGGAAGAGGCAGTGGTGTGGCTACAGAAAGAAGGCGGACCGCACCAAACCGGCCCGCAAATGTTCCACGGAGCACCCCCTTGCGTAAATCTACCTTGCCAAAGGGTAGGTGTTCCGCGGTATGGCGTTTTTTTAAGGAAAGTGCGGACGACAAAAGAATTGTAGTTTGCAACCTGTGCCACACCAGAATGAGCCGAGGCATGAACACTAGAAACCTCACCACCACCAGCATGATCCGACACATGGCATCCAAGCACCGTAGTAAGTGGGAGGAACGCCTGGATCGCCCACCTGTGTCTGCAGGCCACACCACTGCCTCCTCTTCCCCTGTTTTCGGTGCCGGCCAATCGCCTGTCGAAGGCGCAGGCCCGCATACCTCCCGCCCTGCACCTGTAGCATCTGAAGCACCATCAGCGACCACATCCACTTCCCTGTCCCAGCACAGCGTCCAAATGTCGTTACCCCAGGCATTTGAGCGCAAGAGAAAGTACCCAGCCACCCACCCACAGGCCATAGCACTAACCTCACACCTTTCAAAATTACTGGCCATCGAAATGCTGCCATTTAGGCTTGTGGACACTGAGTCCTTCCGCAGCCTGATGGCAGCAGCTGTCCCTCGGTACGCGGTCCCCAGCCGCCACTACTTTTCCCGGTGTGCCATCCCCGCATTACACCACCATGTGTCCCGTAACATCACCCGTGCCCTGACCAACGCAGTTACTGGGAAGGTCCACTTAACGACTGACACATGGACAAGTGCTTGTGGCCAGGGACGCTACATTTCCCTGACGGCACACTGGGTGAATGTCGTGGAGGCTGGGAGCGACTCGGACCCTGGGATGGCACGGGTGCTACCCACGCCGAGGATTGCGGGCCCTACCTCCATCAGGGTTTCCACCAGCACCTACGTTATTGGCTCCTCCTCCTCCGTTTCCACCTCCGAATTCTCTACACACACCGCCACTCCCCCATCAGCCAGTAGCTGGAAGCAGTGTAGCACTGCAGTGGGGAAGCGTCAACAGGCCGTGCTGAAGCTGATCTGCCTTGGGGACAAACAGCACACGGCCTCAGAGCTGTTGCAGGGGATTAGTCACCAGACCGAGCAGTGGCTCTCGCCACTCAACCTGCAAGCAGGCATGGTTGTGTGTGATAATGGGCGTAACTTGGTGGCGGCTTTGGAGCTCGGCAAGCTCACACACGTACCATGCCTAGCGCATGTATTTAATTTAGTGGTGCAGCGATTTCTAAAAACCTACCCCAATGTGCATGATCTCTTGACCAAGGTGCGCCGCGTGTGTGCACATTTCCGTAAGTCATCAACAGCTTCAGCCGGCCTGTTGAAGCTGCAGCAGCGCTTACAATTGCCAGCTCACCGGCTGCTGTGTGACGTGAGCACGCGCTGGAACTCCACCTTCCACATGTTGGCCCGGCTTTGTGAGCAGCAGAGGGCAGTAGTGGAGTACCAGCTGTTACACGGTCGTCGCCTCTCCGTTCAACTTCCTGTAATCAGAAGTGAGGAGTGGGAATGGATGTCAGACCTCTGCGAGGTTTTACGCAATTTTGAGGAATCGACACAGATGGTGAGCGGCGATAACGCTATTATCAGTGTAACCATCCCACTTCTGTGTCTACTGAAACGCTCGCTGCTCACAATTAAAACCGACGCTTTGCATGTGGAAGAGGTGGAAATGGGGGAGGAAGAGCTTACACAAGGTGATAGCCAGAGCACCCTCACTTCGTCTTCTCAGCGACAATTGGAGGAGGCGGAGGAGGAGGAGGAGGAGGAGGAGGAAGACACGGTTGCCTCCGCTACAGAGGGTAGCCATGGAACTTTAGTTCCATCTCTTCAGCGTGGGTGGGCAGAAGAGGAGGAAGAGGATGAGGATATTGAGAGTCAGCCTCCTGGTGAGGACAGCGAAATCTTGACTGTTGGTACTCTGGCACACATGGCTGACTTTATGTTAGGCTGCCTTTCCCGTGACCCACGCGTTGTACGCATTTTAGACAACACGGATTACTGGAAGAGAATTTCTCATCTCATCTCTTCCTCGGTGGAGAGGACAAGCAAAATGTTGCAATACCAGAGGTTCTTGTTGAAAATTGCTCCAAATTTTCATCTGACAACGCTGGCGGCAGAGTACGTGCTACCTTGGCCAACCGAGAAGGGGAGAAAAGGGTGAGCACAGCAGTTCGACAAGTTGGAACTAAAGATCAGGGAAGTGTATAAGGTAGTGGGACTTCACCGCCAGCACCCTCACCCTGATGCGCAGCCCTAGTGTCACAAGGAGGGAAAAGTTTTGGAAGATGGTGAAGGAGTACGTAGCAGACCGTGTCAGCGTCCTCAATGATCCCTCTGTGCCTTACAACTACTGGGTGTCCAAGCTGGACACGTGGTATGAACTGGCACTCTACGCCTTGGAGGTGCTGGCCTGCCCTGCCGCCAGCGTTCTGTCTGAGCGGGTATTTAGTGCTGCTGGTGGCATCATAACAGATAAGCGTATCCGCCTTTCCACCGACAATGCTGATAGGTTGACACTTATAAAAATGAACAAGGCCTGGATTTCCCCTGACTTCTCCACTCCACTGGAGGAAAGCCCCGGGGGAACATAAACTCACTTTATATATGTTATTTACAATGATGGGAATACTCTGTATTCCATTCACCCCTTCCACCCAAAAAACGGGTATATGGTTGACTCTTAATCTTCTCATCCTCCTCCTCCTCTTCCATATGCCCTGTACTATAATTTTTATATAGGGCCAGCTCACCAGCGTGCCCTGGGATATAATTTTTATATAGGGCCAGCTCACCAGCGGGCCCTGTGATATAATTTTTATATAGGGCCAGCTCACCAGCGGGCCCTGTTTGACAATTTTTATATAGGTCAGCTCACCAGCGGGCCTTCTCATATAATGTTTTATTGGGTCAGCTCTCTAGCGGGCCCTCTCATATAATGTTTTATAGCGTCAGCTCACTAGCGGGCCTTCGCATATAATGTTTAGGATGGTCAGCTCTGCAGCAGACCCTCACCCATAATGTTTTAGATGGTCAGCTCAGCGCACGTTTCCCTCTTAATCATGGCCTCAGTTCTGAAAATCAAGGAAATTTTTGGGAGAATTTGCCTCTGCGCACGTTTCCCTCTTAATCATGGCCTCAGTTCTGAAAATCAAGGAAATTTTTGGGAGAATTTGCCTCTGCGCACGTTTCCCTCTTAATCATGGCCTCAGTTTGAAAATCAAGGAAATTTTTGGGAGAATTTGCCTCTGCGCACGTTTCCCTCTTAATCATGGCCTCACTTCCGAAAATCAAGGAAATTTTTGGGATAATTTGCAGATGATATACAAGTAAATATACAGCAAATATTGTTTGGTAACAATTTTTCGCCTAAAGTCGTTTTTATTTTCCTTTTTGTGTGTTTTATGGTCAGTCTGTAAAAATGGCGTACTACGGGCGAAAGATCGTTCCCAGCAGCGATGTTGGAGTCCAAGGTGCATCCAGACATCCTCCCTATGCTGTCCCTGAACCATTTCTGTAGTGTTTCCATCTTTTTCTGCCCTTTTCCTATGGACCAGGCACCCTCCCCTCATCAGAGCAGGGGGTGCCTGGTGTAATGCTCGAGTCCTCCCATTGACTTCAATGGGGCTCGGATGCTCGGCCGAGCACTCGAGCCTCAGGGGGTGCTCGGTCAGAGCACCCGAACATCCGAGCATTGGGGTGCTCGCTCATCACTAGTCTCTAATTAATCTTCATAGTATTTGGGCCATGGAGAGTGTTATTTCAATACTGTCAGAGTTGTAGTACCAGAGTAATTGAATGCTAAAGTATCCCCCTCCCGCCCCTTTTACCTAGTGTAACACTGCTCACCTCAGATGTGGAATCTGGTCTTAAAGTCGAACTACCACCCCAAAATAATCTAGTCTCAATCAATGTATTTTCACTCGTTCTTTTGTGCTGTGCATTTAGTTTTTTTTTAAAAAATCCAGTTTTAAAGCATAAACTGTACTCGAAATGTGTACCTGATGACGAGTTTCCCAGTCCAAAGCACAGCACGCATGACCGCTCTGGAGCCGTTTGGCTCCATTGTAACTCCATTGTAACTCCCACAGGCCACGTCATCATCGTCAGAGCGCTCCTAGACTCAAGAGCCAGAACACTGTGGGCAGAACCTAGATCTTTGACTGACAGGCACAGGGAAACTAAACGCATGCGCAGTAAGCAAACAAGCTGCAAAATGGCTGCAGCCTGCTGCAAACGGAGCATACACAAACGGACAGATTGTATATCATAGATATACTTATGGGGAGTTATACATATGTTAACATGTACACTTGGGTGATATCTATGAGACTAGCTTAAGTTGTCCGTGCATGATAGTTCCGCTTTAAAGGGATAGTATTACTTCAAAATTACTATCCCTCATATTGTAGCCCTTAATAAACTGAGTTAAATGACACCGGCGGCATCTCTCAGACCTTTATGGTGTAAGAGATAGCCGCTTTCAAAGTTTCCTCTCCCCTGCTGTCAGCGTTCTGCTGCCAGCAGGGGAATCCGGTCCCGGGACAGGTGGAGGCTCTTAAACAGAGCTGATATCTCGTTATGGAAGGAAAAATGATTCATTGAAACAGTCTTCTACGTGTACTTGGTTACCAAGCACACGTAGAAGACTGTTTCAATTAATTATTTTTCCTTCCATAACGAGATATCGGCTCTGCTGAAGAGCCTCCGCTTGATTCAGAGACCGGATTCTCCTGCTAGCAGCAGAACGCTGACAACAGGGGAGAGGAAACTATGAAAGCGGCTATCTCTTACACCATAAAGGTCTGAGGGATGCCGCTATGCAATGCGTTGAGTACCCCTCTGTCACTCAAAGGGTTAAAGTAGTTAGTGGAGCTGGAGAAAAACTAAGGCATAACAATGCACTCTAGAGGACAAATACAAATGTGACCCTTTCAGTGCCAGAGGGGTGTGCAATGCATTGGTACTCAAAAGATGAAATCAGTGGAGATATAGATACATATTGTATTCATTATGGTGCTGTTAGTAAGAATTGTTACAGTTGTGCTTAGGCCATCAGACTCTGATTATATATCAAGAGTAATTCCACCAATGTCAGTTGTTTTATTGTAAACTAGTTGAAGAGCCCGTTACACGGGCCACAGTGCCACTGCCAGCTGGTCGTGTGGCAGTCATGCGTAGTAGAGACTGCCCGCGCCACGGCTGATACAGAGTCTCTACTGCGCATGACTACGTCGTTACACACGTTTTAGCGAATTATTATATAGGATGTTATAAGAGTTCAAAACTATTACACTATGTACAGTTCAAAATTATTTTAATACCTGCAAACAGAGATACAGGGGAGTTACTTTCAGAAAGATCAAACTGACAGGAAGTGACTCAAATGTTACGATCACATTACATGGAGAACTGTTCTCATAGAGTCACCTCTCCCATAGAATGTAACATAATAACTGTCATGTGCTAGAGCTGTTACTATCACATCTATCTATATATATAAAAGAAGACTTCTGTGTGCCTGGCAAACACACCCAGGGGTGGTATTAAGGAGGACTTACTGTTCCCATTGGGTGATTCAATCATGCAGGGAGTTGGCCCGCCCCCACTATGCAGCCCGCCCACCACTATCAAAGTCAGAAAAAAACAATATGGCTGCCATTTGCTCCTACACCACAGACAAACACACATGCCCCACTCACACACACAGACCACCACACACACATATGCCCCACTCACACAGCACCACACAAACACACACAGACCACCACACACACACATGCCCCACTCACACACCACCAAACAGACATGCTCCCACTTACACACACAGCACCACATACACACACAAAGCCAGAAATAAATATGGCTGACACACACACAGTCACTCACACTGACTCCCAGTGGCCTCAGCAGGACCTGTAGTGCAGCACCAGGGGAACAAAATGGCACTCAAAGGGTTAAGGTAGGCCCTCTGCTGAATTATTTCTTCACTGTCATCATTTGTTATGCAAGACACAGGACAGACAGCCATCAGGTACACACTTAACCCACTGACTGCCACAGGGTTTGTTGATCAAGTTTTACCCCCTCAGGGAATGTGTTCAAACCCCTCACACTGTAAACTTGCATTTCCCTCCCACTTCTCCTCCTTCCCCAGCCTATTACTAACACTTTCACACATTTATGTTAAGCCCCGCCCCTACTCGCGATTAAGCCCTGCCCACTGTTAACCCAAATTGCCCCATTGCTCTCTCCACATCAGCACCACATGAGGGACTCCACAAGTAAAGGTTCACAGGTATTACACACACATGCCTCACTCACACAGCACCAAACAACCCATACATACACACAAAAAGCCAGAAAGAAATATGGCTGACACACAGTCACTCACCCTGACTCTCAGTGGCCTCAGCAGGACCTGTAGTATAGCCACAGAAGGGTGCTACAGCACCAGGGGAACAAAATGGCACTCAAAGGGTTAAGGTAGGTACTCATTGTGCAATTATTTCTTCACTGTCATCATTTGCCATGCAAGACTCAGGACAGACAGCCATCAGGTACACACTTAACCCACTGACTGCCACAGGGTTGTGTATCAAGCTTTAGCCCTCAGGGAGTGTGTTCAAACCCCTCACACTGTAAACTTGCATTTCCCTCCCACTTCTCCTCCTTCCCCAGCCTATTACTAACACTTTTACACATTTCTCTTAAGCCCCGCCCCCCTACTCACGATTAAGCCCCACCCACTTTTAACTCACCTTGCCCCATTTGTCTCGCCATATCAGCACCACATCAGTCCCCTCTAGGGACTCCACAAATCAAAGTTCCCAGGTATGAATACACTTCCCACTGCTATTTAACTCTGACATGCCTCTCTATACCTTAACCATTTGAGTGCCAGAGGGGTACACAACTCATGCACGCATGTGTTTCTGCTCATATATGTTGCTTGTGTCTGTGTGTGTGTGTGTGTGTGTGTGTACATCTGTGTGTGTGTGTGTGTCCATGTGTGCATCTCCTGTGTGTCTGTGTGTACATGTCTTTTGCATGTTTCTGCCACTCACTGTGTGTATGTGCATACCTCCCAACATTTCACATGGCCAAAGAGGGACACGTTAGTTTTAGGTGATATTGTTGGGGGCGTGGCTGGTGGGCAGGGCATTAGTAAGAATTTTTACGTTATTTCATGACTTATTACTGGCTATTTATGTAACTGAATAAATGATTTAGTGCAAGACCAAAGTCTTTTATTTGCACAGACTAATGTATAAACACATATACTGAAGTTTAAAAAAATATGTATATGAGCTTTATTGCTGTAGAGCAAAGTAATACACACCACACAGTCAGGGCTGGTGCAAGGATTTTTGCCACCCTAGGCAAAACCTAATTTTACTGCCCATTTTGCTCTGCCCCTTGTGCCCCACCCCTTTATACCCCGCCTACTTATACCCAACCTCTTTTCATGATTGTCCTCTCTCTGCCCCCTGGGCCAGTCTGCCCCTGGTCTGGAGATGCCTGTAAGAGATGCCCCCCACCAGCTCCAACTTGCCCCTTATCAGCTTCACTTTGGCCCACCAGCTCCACTTTGCCCCTATCAGCTCCACTTTTCCCCCCATCAACTCCAACTTGCCGCCTCAGCTCCAACTTGCCCCCATCAGCAACACTTTGACCCCAAGCAGCTCCAATTGCCCCCACCGGCTCCACTTTGCCCACCAGCAGCTCCACTATGCCCCCAGCAGCTCCAACTTGCCACCATCAGCTCCACTTTGCCCCCCATCCGCTCCAAATTGCCCCCATCAGCTCCACTTTGCCCCCCATCTGCTCTAACGTGCCCCCCACCGGCTCCACTTTGCCCCCCAGCAGCTCCACTATGCCCCCAGCAGCTCCAACTTGCCATCATCAGCTCCACTTTGCCTCCCATCCGCCCCAAATTGCCCCCATCAGCTCCACTTTGCCCACCATCTGCTCTAACGTGCCCCCCCTCAGCTCCACTTTGCCCCCTCAGCTCCAACTTGCCCCCATCAGCTCCACTTTGACCCCCATCCGCTCCAACTTACCCCCATCAGCTCCATTTTGCCCCCTCAGCTCCAACTTGCCCCCTCCGCTCCACTTTGCCCCCCATCCTCTCCACTTTGCCCCTACCAGCTCCAACTTGCCCCCACCAGCTCCACTATGCCTCCACCAGCTCCACTATGCCCCCTCAGCTACAACTTTCCCCTATCAGTTCCAACTTACCCCCATCGGCTCCACTTTGCCCCCCAGCAGCTCCACTATGCCCCCAGCAGCTCCAACTTGCCCCTATCAGCTCCAACTTGCCACCATCAGCTCCACTTTGCCCCCCATCCGCTCCAACTTGCCCCCCATCCGCTCCAACTTGCCCCCCATCCGCTCTAACTTGCCCCCACCAGCTCCACTTTGCCCCCCCTTCAAGCTCCACTTTGCTTCACTTTGCCCCCCTTCAGCTCCACTTTGCCCCCCTCAGCTTCACTTTGCCCCTCCTCAGCTCCACTTTACCCCATCAGCTCCACTTTGACCCTCATCCGCTCCAACTTACCCCATCAGCTCCACTTTGCCCCCACCAGCTCCAACTTGCCCCCACCAGCTCTACTATGCCCCCTCAGCTCCAGCTTTCCCCTATCAGCTCCAACTTTCCCCCATCAGCTCCACTTTGCCCCCCATCCGCTCCAACTTGCCCCCAGCAGCTCCACTATGCCCCTTCAGTTCCAACTTGCCCCCCATCACATACCTGTAGCTCCCGCGCAGTCTTCTCTTCAGTAATGCAGAGCGAGGCGGGAGATCATGACTCCCAGCGCGCTCTGCATTACTAAAGATCCGACCCAATGACGGAGCGCTGTAGCAACACAGACCTGATTGTGTTGTGCTTCCCGGCGTGGTGTGTGCGGGCGCAGCTCTTCTCCGCTGCATGCCCGCGCCCCCAGTACGTGTGCGCCCTAGGCCGGCGCCTACCTCGCCTATAGGTGGAGCCGGCCCTGCACACAGTCTGACCTCCTAAAAAGAGGGACAACAGGGTGGGAAAGAGGAACAGAGGGATTTGGCCCTCAAAGAGGGACTGTCCCTCCTAAAGAGGGACACTTGGGATGTATGGTATGTGTCTGCCTGTGTGTTGCATATGTCTGTGTTTATCAGTGTGTCTGCATTTCACACACGTGCGCCCAATGGTCATAACATGACGGGCAACGCCGTCCCACATTGCTAGTTCTATATAGAACTGTAGACAGTGACTCACCTCTCCCATAGAATGTAACATAATAACTGTCACGTGCTAGAGCTGTTACTATCACATTCTATATAGAACTGTAGTCAGTGACTCACCTCTCCCATAGAATGTAACATAACAACTGTCACGTGCTAGAGCTGTTACTATGACATTCTGTATAGAACTGTAGTCAGTGACTCACCTCTCCCATAGAATGTAACATAATAACTGTCATATGCTAGAGCTGTTACTATCACATTATATATAGAACTGTAGTCAGTGACTCACCTCTACCACAGAATGTAACATACTAAATTTGTTAACTAGTTTAAGAGCCCGTTACACGGGCCACAGTGCCACTGCCAGCCGGTTGCAGGGCAGTCAGGCGCAGTAGAGACTGCTCACGCCACGGCTGTACAGTGCTAGCCAGTCACGGTGTTGTCATGCTCAGTAGAGACTGCCCACGCCGTGGCTGATACAGTGCCAGACGGTAGCGGTGCAGTCATGCTCAGTAGAGACTACCCACGCCGCGGCCGATACAGTGCCAGCCGGTCGTGGTGCAGTTATGCTCATTAGAGACTGCCCACACCACGGCTGATACAGAGTCACGGGAAGTCTCTACTGCGCATGACTGCGTCATTACAAACTTTCTAGCGAATTATTATATAGGATGATTCAAAAACATAGCAGCGTCTACAGTACCGTACATAGGGACATTATAGGGATGATGAACTAAGGTGTGATAAAGAGATAATAAAGTGGAGATATCTTCTCCAGTAAGATCACTTTGCATTTCCTATGCTATTCTATGGAGCCATTGCACTCATTTCTTTAAGGGATAGTAATGTTTCACAATAAAAGCAGCTCCAATTAATCTTCATAGTATTTGGGCCATGGAGAGTATTATTTCAATTCTGTCAGAGTTGTAGTACAAGAGTAATTGAATGATAAAGTATCCCCTCCCACCCCTTTTATTGATATAACACTGCTCACCTCAGAGCAGCAAGAGTGTTTGAATTGATCGTAGAGAGGGACAATCTTCAGTGAGTATAAGGAAAATTTATCAAGGGGGGCAGGGTTTTCCTTATGATCACAGTAAGAAGATTGTCCCTTGCTGTGATCTGTCGGGTCAAGAGACCAAATTCCACATCTGAGGGGAGGGGGCTTACACTAGGTAAAAGGGGCAGGAGGGGGATACTTTATCATTCAATTCCTCTTGAACTACAACTCTGACAGTATTGAAATACCACTCTCCATGGCCCAAATACTGTGATGATTAATTGGAGCTGCTGTTTTCGTGAAACATGACTATTGCTTTAAAGGGATAGTAATACTTCATTTTAACTTTATTTTATTTTGTAGGCATTAAAAAAACATGAAGAATGATGTAAGGCTTATCTCTGAAACCTTTATGGTTTAAGAGATATTCACAAACAAAGTATCCCCCCCCTGTTCAACCAGATCAGAAGGGAGGTGCCCAGGTAGACTGCAGAGAGGGACAATCTTCAATTAAGATAACGGAAAAAGCTGAAAAACTTGTCAAGGGGGGCAGGGCTTTCATTGTTCTCATAGGAAGAAGATTGTCCCCTTCTGTTATCTGTCTGGTCTATGGACTGGATTCCACATCTGAGAAGAGATGTCTTACACTAGGTAAAAGGGGCGGAAGGGGAAACTTTACTTGTGAATATCTTATAAACCATAAAGGTTTAAGAGATAAGACTTATATCATTCTTCATGTTTTTTTAATGCCTACAAAATAAAATAAAGTTAAAACGAAGTATTACTATCCCTTTAAGTTTTGAAGATCTTAGTGCATTGGCTCCACAAAATAACATAGGAACTGGAGAAGTGACATCACTGGAGAAGTCATCTATGTTGATCACCTCTTTATCCCACCTTAGTGCATAACCCCACCAGTTTGTTAAATGCCAGGTGCTTACTCATTAAAGTAGTAAGGAGAGCTGAAGAAAAATGTAATTATACCAATGCACTGTAGAGGACAAATACAAATTTAAATCAGTGGAGATTTAGATACATATTTTGTTCATTATGGTGCAGTTGGTAAGACCCAGAATTGTTATAATTCTTCTTAGAACATAAGACTCTGAGTATATATCATGGAGAAAATAGTTTGTAAATATATATATATCTACACGATAATATACTAAGTAAATGAAATGAGTTATAAAGTACACTAATGTCTATATCACAGGTTCTCAGCCCGTGCCCTCAGTGGCCACTAACAGGCCAGGAGTTAGGAATTTCCCTGCTAGAACACAAGTGTGTTGATCAGAGGTTCAGTTGTATTGATTAACTCACCTGTGCTCTTAAAAGGAAATTCTAAAATCCTGGCCTGTTAATAGCCACTGAGCGCACAGGTTGAGAACCACTGCTATACAGTGCCAGACCATTGTAGAGAATTTTTAACCCTTTGAATGCCAGGGGGTAAGCAATGCATTGCATCCCCTCTGGCATTGAAATGGTTAAGTTACTATTTCTGTAAGTGAATGATTTAGAAGAAGATGAAAGTATTTTTTTTACACAGACTAATTTATAAGACATATACAGAAGTTTATACCCACATTACTGTGGGTTTTATTGATGTGGAGCAATCTGATACACTGGTATATACACCACACAGTGCGATCTCCTAAATAGAGGAACAGAGGGATTTGGGTGTCAAACAGGGACTGTCCCTCCTATACTGTATAGTGCCAGTCCTTATACACAGACACATGCAGACTGTATACTATACAGCACAGGTTCTCAACCCGTGCCCTCAGTGGCCACTAACAGGCCAGGACTTAGGAATTTCCTGCTAGAACACAAGTGTGTTGATCAGAGGCTCAGTTGTATTGATTAACTCACCTGTGCTCTTAAAAGGAAATTCTAAAATCCTGGCCTGTTAGTAGCCACTGAGAGCACAGGTTGAGAACCACTGCTATACAGTGCCAGACCACTGTAGAGAATTTTTAACCATTTGAGTGCCAGGGGGTAAGCAATGCATTGGATCCCCTCTAGCATTGAAATGGTTAAGTTACTCTTTGTGTAAGTGAATGATTTAGAAGAAGATGAAAGTATTTTTTTTACACAGACTAATTTATAAGATATATACAGACGTTTATACCCACATTACTGTGGGTTTTATTGATGTGGAGCAATCTGATACACTGGTATATACACCACACAGTGTGATCTCCTAAATAGAGGAGCAGAGGGATCTGCGTCTCAAACAGGAACTGTGCCTCCTATACTGTATAGTGCCAGTCCTTATACACAGACACATGCAGACTGTATACTATACAGCAGAGGTTCTCAGCCCATGCCCTCAGTGGCCACTAACAGGCCAGGACTTAGGAATTTCCCTGCTAGAACACAAGTGTGTTGATCAGAGGCTCAGTCGTACTAACTCACTTGTGCTCTTAAAAGGAAATTCTAAAATCCTGGCCTGTTAATAGCCACTGAGGGCATGGGTTGAGAACCACTGCTCTATATCTACATTCATTTGGGATTGTGATATTATCCAAATGTAAATTGGTATTCTAGTAAAAGAACAGTTATCGTCAAACAAACATAACCACAGACTGGCACTAATATTCCTTTTGTGTACGTTCTCCAGGATGATAGTCAGTCTGCCGTTGTATAGCATGTTAAATAGGCTTCTCTCTCCAGACATGATTAAGAAATTGCATTATTAGGCATAGTAATTGAGTTATGCAATTCAGATAAAAGGGTTGTATGCTCATGTTAGGATCATAACAATAGAATATAAATACTGGGAGGTGTAATTAGAAGATCAAAGTAAAGTACATGCAGAGGTTCATGTACAAAAAAAGACTGGAGTTATTTTTGGGAAAAACCAGCTTCACCAGCAAATGAAGGTAACATTAAAGGGATAGTAATTTTTCATAATAAAAGCAGCTGTAATTAATCATCATAGTATTTGGACTTTGGAGAGTGTTATTTCAATTCTGTCAGAGTTGTAGTTCAAGAGTAATTGAATGATAAAGTATCCCCCTCCCGCCCCTTTTACTGATGTAACACTGTTCAGCCAGATCAGAAGGGAGGTGCCCAGGTAGACTGCAGAGAGGGACAATCATCAATTAAGATAAGGGAAAAACCTGAAAAACTTGTCAAGTGGGGCAGGGCTTTCATTGTTCTCATAGGAAGAAGACTGTCCCCTTCTGTTATCTGTCTGGTCTATGGACTGCATTCCATATCTGAGAAGAGATGGCTTATACTAGGTAAAAGGGGCGGGAGGGGAAACTTTGCTTGTGAATATCTCTCAAACCATAACAGTTTGAGAGATAAGACTTATATCGTTCTTATTGTTTTTTTAATGCCTACAAAATAAAATAAAGATAAAACGAAGTATTACTATCCCTTTAAGAAATATACACAATCAACCTGCTCCACTATCCTATGATAATGTTCAAGAAAATTGAGATAGAAAATGGCTTATTGCAGCCTAACAACAGCTGGAGCAATGCAAGTAGTTCGCCCCTGACGTATCGTGGAATAAGACATAAAATGAAACAAAGTTGGAAAAAATCCAATGCAAAGCCAAAATTGTTAGATTGTCTGCGTGAACTGCCTGCTCCGATCTCTGTGTGATTTTCCATTACACAGGCAAATGTTTGTACTTCAGTGGACATGATTACAAGTAGTTCATGTAGTATTCACTGAAGTGCAGTTAGAACAAAATTCACAGATCCTTTATGACATTTTATATTACACTGTGACTAAATTAAAGGGATAGCGTTCAATGTTTAAATTAAAGGGGTAATGATACTTAACCCCTTAAAAGAATGGCAATGTTTCACAATAAAAACAGCTCCAATTAATCTTCATAGTATTTGGGCCATGGAGAGTGTTATTTCAATACTGTCAGAGTTGTAGTTCAAGATTAATTGAATGATAAAGTATCCACCTCCCGCCCCTTTTACTGATGGGAGTAATTATCTCTAATTGCTTAAAGGTAGACAGGCAGTGTAATAAAGCGGTGGGGAATGCAAGCAGGGTGCTGGGTTGTATAGCTAGGGGCATTAGTAGCAGGAAAAGGGAAGTGGTCATGCCACTCTACAGATCTCTAGTTAGACCTCACCTAGAGTATTGTGTACAGTACTGGAGACCCCATCTCCAGAAGGATATAGATACTCTAGAGAGAATTCAGAGAAGGGCTACTAAAATGGTTTACAGGAAAAGAAATATCAGACTAGACTAAAGGATCTGAACATGTATAGCTTGGAGGAGAGAAGAGAGAGAGGGGATATGATTGAAACATTCAATTACATGAAGGGATTCAAAAAAGCGCAGGATGGAAGTATATTTCAGAGGAGTAAAAATGTTAGGACATGAGGCCATAGTCTAAAAATAGAGGGACACAGGTTTAGATGTAATGTAAGAACGTTTTACTTCACTGAGAGGGTAGTAGATAAGTGGAATAGCCTACCAGCAGAAGTGGTAGAAGTTAATACAGTGACAGCATTTAAGCATGCATGAGATTGGCATAAGTCTGTCCTTAACTTAAGAAAAGACAGAGGACCAAATAAGGTTTGAGGTTTTTACAGTAGGAAAATGGGCAGACTAGATGGGCTGAATGGTTCTTATCTGCCGTCAAATTCTATGTTTCTTAGTAACACTGCTCACCTCAGAGCAGCAAGACTGTCAGGATGGATCACAGAGAGGGACTATCTTCAGTGATCATAAGGAAAAACCTGAAAAACCAGTCAAGGGGGGCAGGGTTTTTTGCTCACAGTAAGAAGATTGTCCCTTGCTGTGATCTGTCCGGTCAATAGACCAAGACCCCCTTTTTATCAAGATGGAAGAAGGGGATTCACTGGACATGTGAGTAATTAACTTTGTAGCTTTATCAGACAGGAATAATGCTCTGCAGAGTCCCTAACTACTAAACCAAAAATCTCTAAAACTATTAAACTGATTGAAAAACAAAAAGCAAACGCAATAGAAAATTTGAATACATACATTTAATGAGACTAGTCCAACATACAGTTTTTATTTCTCTAAAATGTAACTATCTTAAAGTGACATTTCCACTTTAAAAGGATGCTAATTAGTGATGAGCGAGCACCCCAATGCTCAGATGTTCGGGTGCTCTGACCGAGCACCCCCTGAGGCTCGAGTGCTCGGCCGAGCACCCGAGCCCCATTGAAGTCAATGGGAGGACTCGAGCATTACACCAGGCACCCCCTGCTCTGATGAGGGGAGGGTGCCTGGTCCATAGGAAAAGGGCAGAAAAAGATGGAAACACTACAGAAATGGTTCAGGGACAGCATAGGGAGGATGTCTGGATGCACCTTGGACTCCAACATCGCTGCTGGGAACGATCTTTCGCCCGTAGTACGCCATTTTTACAGACTGACCGTAAAACACACAAAAAGGAAAATAAAAACGACTTTAGGCGAAAAATTGTTACCAAACAGTATTTGCTGTATATTTACTTGTATATCATCTGCAAATTCTCCCAAAAATTTCATCGATTTTCTGAAGTGAGGCCATGATTAAGAGGGAAACGTGCGCAGAGGCAAATTATCCCAAAAATTTCCTTGATTTTCAGAACTGAGGCCATGATTAAGAGGGAAACGTGCGCAGAGGCAAATTCTCCCAAAAATTTCCTTGATTTTCAGAACTGAGGCCATGATTAAGAGGGAAACGTGCGCAGAGGCAAATTATCCCAAAAATTTCCTTGATTTTCAGAACTGAGGCCATGATTAAGAGGGAAACGTGCGCAGAGGCAAATTCTCCCAAAAATTTCCTTGATTTTCAGAACTGAGGCCATGATTAAGAGGGAAACGTGCGCTGAGCTGACCATCTAAAACATTATGGGTGAGGGTCTGCTGCAGAGCTGACCATCCTAAACATTATATGCGAAGGCCCGCTAGTGAGCTGACGCTATAAAACATTATATGAGAGGGCCCGCTAGAGAGCTGACCCAATAAAACATTATATGAGAAGGCCCGCTGGTGAGCTGACCTATATAAAAATTGGCAAACAGGGCCCGCTGGTGAGCTGGCCCTATATAAAAATTATATCACAGGGCCCGCTGGTGAGCTGGCCCTATATAAAAATTATATCCCAGGGCACGCTGGTGAGCTGGCCCTATATAAAAATTATATCCCAGGGCATATGGAAGAGGAGGAGGAGGATGAGAACATTAAGAGTCAACCATATACCCGTTTTTGGGGTGGAAGGGGTGAATGGGAATACAGAGTATTCCCATCATTGTAAATAACATATATAAAGTGAGTTTATGTTCCCCCGGGGCTTTCCTCCAGTGGAGTGGAGAAGTCAGGGGAAATCCAGGCCTTGTTCATTTTTATAAGTGTCAACCTATCAGCATTGTCGGTGGAAAGGCGGATACGCTTATCTGTTATGATGCCACCAGCAGCACTAAATACCCGCTCAGACAGAACGCTGGCGGCAGGGCAGGCCAGCACCTCCAAGGCGTAGAGTGCCAGTTCATACCACGTGTCCAGCTTGGACACCCAGTAGTTGTAAGGCACAGAGGGATCATTGAGGACGCTGACACGGTCTGCTACGTACTCCTTCACCATCTTCCAAAACGTTTCCCTCCTTGTGACACTAGGCTGCGCATCAGGGTGAGGGTGCTGGCGGGGTGTCATGAAGGTGTCCCACGCCTTGGAGAGTGTTGCCCTGCCTTTGTCGGAACTGCTGTGTGCTCCCCTTTTCTCCCCTTCTCGGTTGGCCAAGGTAGCACGTACTCTGCCGCCAGCGTTGTCAGATGGAAAATTTTGGAGCAATTTTTCAATAAGAACCTTCTGGTATTGCACCATTTTGCTTGTCCTCTCCACCGGAGGAATGAGAGATGAGAAATTCTCTTTGTAGCGGGGGTCCAGAAGGGTGAACACCCAGTAATCCGTGTTGTCTAAAATGCGTACAACGCGTGGGTCACGGGAAAGGCAGCCTAACATAAAGTCAGCCATGTGTGCCAGAGTACCAACAGTCAAGATTTCGCTGTCCTCACCAGGAGGCTGACTCTCAACATCCTCATCCTCTTCCTCCTCTTCTGCCCACCCACGCTGAAGAGATGGAACTAAAGTTCCATGGCTACCCTCTGTAGCGGAGGCAACCGTGTCTTCCTCCTCCTCCTCCTCCTCCTCCTCCGCCTCCTCCAATTGTCGCTGAGAAGACGAAGTGAGGGTGCTCTGGCTATCACCTTGTGTAAGCTCTTCCTCCCCCATTTCCACCTCTTCCACATGCAAAGCGTCGGTTTTAATTGTGAGCAGCGAGCGTTTCAGTAGACACAGAAGTGGGATGGTTACACTGATAATAGCGTTATCGCCGCTCACCATCTGTGTCGATTCCTCAAAATTGCGTAAAACCTCGCAGAGGTCTGACATCCATTCCCACTCCTCACTTCTGATTACAGGAAGTTGAACGGAGAGGCGACGACCGTGTAACAGCTGGTACTCCACTACTGCCCTCTGCTGCTCACAAAGCCGGGCCAACATGTGGAAGGTGGAGTTCCAGCGCGTGCTCACGTCACACAGCAGCCGGTGAGCTGGCAATTGTAAGCGCTGCTGCAGCTTCAACAGGCCGGCCGAAGCTGTAGATGACTTACGGAAATGTGCACACACGCGGCGCACCTTGGTCAAGAGATCATGCACATTGGGGTAGGTTTTTAGAAATCGCTGCACCACTAAATTAAATACATGCGCTAGGCATGGTACGTGTGTGAGCTTGCCGAGCTCCAAAGCCGCCACCAAGTTACGCCCATTATCACACACAACCATGCCTGCTTGCAGGTTGAGTGGCGAGAGCCACTGCTCGGTCTGGTGACTAATCCCCTGCAACAGCTCTGAGGCCGTGTGCTGTTTGTCCCCAAGGCAGATCAGCTTCAGCACGGCCTGTTGACGCTTCCCCACTGCAGTGCTACACTGCTTCCAGCTACTGGCTGATGGGGGAGTGGCGGTGTGTGTAGAGAATTCGGAGGTGGAAACGGAGGAGGAGGAGCCAATAACGTAGGTGCTGGTGGAAACCCTGATGGAGGTAGGGCCCGCAATCCTCGGCGTGGGTAGCACCCGTGCCATCCCAGGGTCCGAGTCGCTCCCAGCCTCCACGACATTCACCCAGTGTGCCGTCAGGGAAATGTAGCGTCCCTGGCCACAAGCACTTGTCCATGTGTCAGTCGTTAAGTGGACCTTCCCAGTAACTGCGTTGGTCAGGGCACGGGTGATGTTACGGGACACATGGTGGTGTAATGCGGGGATGGCACACCGGGAAAAGTAGTGGCGGCTGGGGACCGCGTACCGAGGGACAGCTGCTGCCATCAGGCTGCGGAAGGACTCAGTGTCCACAAGCCTAAATGGCAGCATTTCGATGGCCAGTAATTTTGAAAGGTGTGAGGTTAGTGCTATGGCCTGTGGGTGGGTGGCTGGGTATTTTCTCTTGCGCTCAAATGCCTGGGGTAACGACATTTGGACGCTGTGCTGGGACAGGGAAGTGGATGTGGTCGCTGATGGTGCTTCAGATGCTACAGGTGCAGGGCGGGAGGTATGCGGGCCTGCGCCTTCGACAGGCGATTGGCCGGCACCGAAAACAGGGGAAGAGGAGGCAGTGGTGTGGCCTGCAGACACAGATGGGCGATCCAGGCGTTCCTCCCACTTACTACGGTGCTTGGATGCCATGTGTCGGATCATGCTGGTGGTGGTGAGGTTTCTAGTGTTCATGCCTCGGCTCATTCTGGTGTGGCACAGGTTGCAAACTACAAATCTTTTGTCGTCCGCACTTTCCTTAAAAAAACGCCATACCGCGGAACACCTACCCCTTGGCAAGGTAGATTTACGCAAGGGGGTGCTCCGTGGAACATTTGCGGGCCGGTTTGGTGCGGTCCGCCTTCTTTCTGTAGCCACACCACTGCCTCTTCCAGCCTGTTGCGGTGCTGCAGATGGCTCACCCTCAGGACTGCTGTCATCGCTCGGCTCTACACCTTCCCAGGTGGGGTCAGTCACCTCATCGTCCACCAAGTCCTCCTCCACTTCCTCACTCTGATCATCCTCCTCAAGTCTTGATCCCACCACATACTCAGTCATTGACAACTGTATAACATTCTCCTCAACAAGGTCTTGAGACGGAAATAGTGGTTGATTTAATGGCAACTGTGTCTCATCATCATCATCATCATCCACTACTTCCTTTGACCTTAAATGCCGTTCACATCTGTCATCTTCTTGTGATTGGGTAGCCTCTAGAGGTTGTGAATCAGGGCACAAGATGTCATGTTCCTCTGCAAGCGTGCTTGGAGAGAGGGTCAAATGAAGGATTGGTGATGAGACGAGCTCATCACTATATCCCAGTGTGGGATCACTTCTTTGACCAGACCGTGTATGGTGGGAGGAAGGATGATCAGAGTGAGGATTATGTTGACCAGACTCTTGGCTACTGAGAGTGGACTTGGTGGAAGACAGGGTGGTGCTTAACCGACTGGAAGCAGTATCAGCTGTCATCCAACCGACCACCTGTTCGCACTGGTCGGACCTCGAGAGTGATGTCCTGCGACGCCCTGTGAAATCAGACATGAAGCTAGGTATGGTGGATGTCTTTCTTTCTTGTGCTCTGGCACCAGGCACAGTTTCTCCGCGTCCTGACCCGCGCCCTGAACTTTCAGGATCACGTCCACTTCCCCGTCCCTTTTTACCCGCCTTCTTCATCTTACACGATATATATGACTTTAATATATATGAGTTTGAAAACTTAACAGTATTTCTTACTATTCTGCAACTCTGCAGAGTACACAGAATAGGCTGCTAAACTGCGGTGACACACACTGAATGGAATAAGTGACTTTAATATTTGAGTTTGAAAAATTAACAGTATTTCTTACTATTCTGCAACTCTGCAGAGTACACAGAATAGGCTGCTAAACTGCGGTGACACACACTGAATGGAATAAGTGACTTTAATATTTGAGTTTGAAAAATTAACAGTATTTCTTACTATTCTGCAACTCTGCAGAGTACACAGAATAGGCTGCTAAACTGCGGTGACACACACTGAATGGAATATGTGACTTTAGTATTTGAGTTTGAAAACTTAACAGTATTTCTTCCTATTCTGCAACTGTGCAGAGTACACAGAATAGGCTGCTAAACTGCGGTGACGAACACAGAATGGAATATGTGACTTTAATATTTGAGTTTGAAAACTTAACAGTATTTCTTCCTATTCTGCAACTGTGCAGAGTACACAGAATAGGCTGTTAAACGGCGGTGAAAGACACTGAATGGAATATGTGACTTTAATATTTGAGTTTGAAAACTTAACAGTATTTCTTACTATTCTGCAACTCTGCAGAGTACACAGAATAGGCTGTTAAACGGCGTTGAAACACACTGAATGGAATATGTGACTTTAATATTTGAGTTTGAAAACTTAACAGTATTTCTTATAATTCTGGAACTGTACAGAGTACACAGAATAGGCTGTTAAACGGCGGTGAAAGACACTGAATGGAATATGTGACTTTAATATTTGAGTTTGAAAACTTAACAGTATTTCTTATAATTCTGCAACTGTACAGAGTACACAGAATAGGCTGCTAAACGGCGGTGATACACACTGAATGGAATATGTGACTTTAATATTTGAGTTTGAAAACTTAACAGTATTTCTTACTATTCTGCAACTCTGCAGAGTACACAGAATAGGCTGCTAAACGGCGGTGAAACACACTGAATGGAATATGTGACTTTAATATTTGAGTTTGAAAACTTAACAGTATTTCTTACTATTCTGCAACTCTGCAGATACACAGAATAGGCTGCTAAACGGCGGTGAAACACACTGAATGGAATATGTGACTTTGATATTTGAGCTTGAAAACTTAACACTATTTCTTACTATTCTGCAACTCTGCAGAGTACACAGAATAGGCTGCTAAACGGCGGTAACACACACTGAATGGAATATGTGACTTTAATATTTGAGTTTGAAAACTTAACAGTATTTCTTACTATTCTGCAACTCTGCACACTACACAGAATGTGCTGCTAAACTGCGGCGAAGCACACTGAATGGAATATGTGACTTTGATATTTTAGTTTGAAGACTTAACAGTATTTCTTCCTATTCTGCAACTCTGCACAGTACACAGAATGTGCTGCTAAACTGCGGCGAAGCACACTGAATGGAATAGGTGACTTTGATATTTAGTTTGAAGACTTAACAGTATTTCTTCTATTCTGCAACTCTGCACAGTACACAGAATGTGCTGCTAAACTGCGGCGAAGCACACTGAATGGAATATGTGACTTTGATATTTTAGTTTGAAGACTTAACAGTATTTCTTCCTATTCTGCAACTCTGCACAGTACACAGAATGTGCTGCTACACTGCGGCGAAGCACACTGAATGGAATATGTGACTTTGATATTTTAGTTTGAAGACTTAACAGTATTTCTTCCTATTCTGCAACTCTGCACAGTACACAGAATGTGCTGCTACACTGCGGCGAAGCACACTGAATGGAATATGTGACTTTGATATTTTAGTTTGAAGACTTAACAGTATTTCTTCCTATTCTGCAACTCTGCACAGTACACAGAATGTGCTGCTACACTGCGGCGAAGCACACTGAATGGAATATGTGACTTTGATATTTTAGTTTGAAGACTTAACAGTATTTCTTCCTATTCTGCAACTCTGCACAGTACACAGAATGTGCTGCTACACTGCGGCGAAGCACACTGAATGGAATATGTGACTTTGATATTTTAGTTCGAAGACTTAACAGTATTTCTTCCTATTCTGCAACTCTGCACAGTACACAGAATGTGCTGCTACACTGCGGCGAAGCACACTGAATGGAATATGTGACTTTGATATTTTAGTTTGAAGACTTAACAGTATTTCTTCCTATTCTGCAACTCTGCACAGTACACAGAATGTGCTGCTACACTGCGGCGAAGCACACTGAATGGAATATGTGACTTTGATATTTTAGTTTGAAGACTTAACAGTATTTCTTCCTATTCTGCAACTCTGCACAGTACACAGAATGTGCTGCTACACTGCGGCGAAGCACACTGAATGGAATATGTGACTTTGATATTTTAGTTTGAAGACTTAACAGTATTTCTTCCTATTCTGCAACTCTGCACAGTACACAGAATGTGCTGCTAACACTGCGGCGAAGCACACTGAATGGAATATGTGACTTTGATATTTTAGTTTGAAGACTTAACAGTATTTCTTCCTATTCTGCAACTCTGCACAGTACACAGAATGTGCTGCTAAAACTGCGGCGAAGCACACTGAATGGAATATGTGACTTTGATATTTTAGTTTGAAGACTTAACAGTATTTCTTCCTATTCTGCAACTCTGCACAGTACTCAGAATGTGCTGCTAAACTGCGGCGACGCACACTGAATGGAATACGTGACTTTGATATTTTAGTTTGAAGACTTAACAGAATGTGCTCTAATCTGCAACTTTGCACACTAAACAGAATGTGCTCTAATCTGCAACTTTGCACACTAAACAGAATGTGCTCTAATCTGCAACTTTGCACACTAAACAGAATGTGCTCTAATCTGCAACTGTGCACACTAAACAGAATGTGCTCTAATCTGCAACTTTGCACACTAAACAGAATATATATATTTTTTTTTTTTTTTTTTTGTTTTTTTCCCCCCACACCAAATAACCTGCTGCCCCCACACACAGTAGTCCTAAAAAGGACTTTTGGTTCTTTTTTTTTCACAATTTTTGTTTTTTTCCTCCCTACACTGCCTTTCCCTTCCTATCCTCAGCTCTCCCTGGCTCAGACTGAGCCGAACTCGATGGTCAGGTGCTATACAGCACCTGACCACGGGTTCTGGCCAGCCAATCAGTGTAATGCCAGCAGCCAACATGGCTGCTGGCATTACACCGATGTCAGAGCCTCCCTGCACGTTTATTGGCTGCGCAGCAGCCGCAAAACGTGCGGGGAGGAGACCCGAACATGGCGGGCGAGCACATGCGGTACTCGTACGAGTACCGCCATGTGCCGAGCAGAGCGATGCTCGAGCCGATCCGAGCATCGGCCGAGCATGCTCGCTCAACACTAATGCTAATGTAAAAATACAAATTGCTCTTTTACAAACATATATATATAAAAGTGCTTATCCTTCATTGAACTGAAGATAAGTAAAATTTTATGTGATGTTTTGGAGCAGGCTGGTTGAAGCCATTTTCCCTTGTCAATCAGAGCACATAAATCTCTACTGTGTTGTATCCAGCACTTAACCCTTTGTGCCACTGAGATATGCAACATATTTCTGTGCTGAATCTAATGCCTTACCACTGCTCTGGACGATTTGTACAGTCACACCATTATTTTATACTTAAGAACTCTATATTTTTTAATTGTGCGATATATATATATATATATATATATAATATATATATATACACACACACACACACATATATAGTGTCACTTTTTAATAAACAGGTGATTTTGACAGTAGGTGGATTTAAAAGCTCATTAAAGTGATAGTAATGTTTCACAAAAACAACAGCTCCAATTAATTTTCATAGTATTTGGTCCATGAAGAGTGTTATTTCAATACTGTCAGAGTTGTAGTACAAGAGTAATTGAATGATAAACTATCCCCCTCCCGCCCTTTTACCTAGTGTAAGTCACCTCCCCTCAGATGTGGAATCTGGTCTCTTGACCAAACAGGTAACAACGAGGGACAATCTCTTACTGTGATCATAAGGAAAACCCTGCCCCTCTTGACAGGTTTTCAGGTTTTCCCCTTATACTCACTGAAGATTGTCCCTCTCTGAGATCCATCTGGACAGTCTTGCTGCTCTGAGGTGAGCAGTGTTACATCATGGGACTAATGCGGTCTTTATTCGGCATAACAGTTTCATTGTTAAGCTTATCACTAGATGCCTAATTAGGTAGGGTGGACTTTAGTTGGGGTGATAGTTCCTCTTTTTCGTAAATTTTGTATTAAGCAAAATATTTAGTACAAAAACTCCAGAATTCAGACTTTATTTGGCTTACTCTTTCACCTGGCAACAGGAATCTTGCAGGTGAAAGTTCCACTTTAAATGAGCAGTAAACTTTTTTTATGAAAACACATATTTTATAGACATTTTCCTGCTGAATAAAACAAGGTTACTCCCACTGCTGTCAGATGTTTTATTCAAAATTTATAGCAGTTCAAATAATCAGGAAGTGAATTTACTGTGTTTACTTCCTGATGGTTATAACTGACAGGAAGTGAATTTACTGTGCACTTCCTGATAGTTCTGAGAGGAAGTGAATTTACTGTGTTTACTTCCTGATAGATCTAACTGACAGGAAGTTACTCAGCAGTTTCTATCACATTCTATGGAGAACTGTATGTCTCTGACTTTTCTGACTTTCCTCTCCATTAGAATCTAACAGAAAAATAAATTTGAATTCAACAACTAGACGGCACTGCTAATATAAAAAAATGGGTTTAAACTGTAATAACTCAGGAAATATAAATTACTTGGCAATGGGTGTACACTTATTTTACTCAGTAGGAAAATCCCTACAATATATATTTTTTCATAAAAAAGTTTGTGTTGTTTTGCTGTGCAATACGTTACATGCCCTTCTAGCATTCAAATGGTTAATAGGAAGAGATAACTACAGGCACTGGTGTTTGAATCTAATGCCTTACCACTGCTCTGGAAGATTTGTACATTCACACAATTATTTTATTCTTAAGAACTCTACATTTTTTTAATTGTGTTTTACTTCCTGGAAGTGCTAACTGACAGGAAGTGAATTTACTGTGTTTACTTCCTGATAATTCTAACTGACAAAAAGTGAATTTACTGTGTTTACTTCCTGATAGTTCTAACTGACAAAAAGTGAATTTACTGTGTTTACTTCCTGATAGTTCTAACTGACAGGAAGTGAATTTACTGTGTTTACTTCCTGATAGCTCTAACTGACAGGAAGTGACTCAGCAGTTTCTATCACATTCTATGGAGAACTGTATGTCACTGACTTTTCTGACTTTCCTCTCCATTAGAATCTAACAGGAAATCTAATTAGAATTTGACCACTAGAGGGCACTGCTAATGTAAAAAAAACATGGGTTTAACCCCTTAAGGACCGGACATTATGGGACATTTCCGTCCCATAACGTCCGCATAGGGGCACGTTGACGGGCCGGTACACGTGACCTGTCACGTGTATCGGCGCGTCATTATGGGGCTTGAAATAGATCGCTCCGATCTTGGAGCGGTCTATTTCATGCCTCATTTTTACTTACAGCGCTCCCGGAAGAGCGCTGTAAGTAAAATGTACGTGACGTACCAGGACCGTCAAGGGTCTTTCAAGAAAGTTTACCCTTGACGGTCCTGGTACGTCAAGGGTCCCTAAGGGGTTAAACTGTAATAACTCTGGAAATATAAATCTCTGGACAGTGGGAGTACCCTTATTTTACTCAGTAGGAAAATCCCTGCAATATATATTTTTTCATAAAAAAAGTGTACTGCTCCTTCAAGAATTTCCTATTTCTTGCTGAGTGACAGTCCCACACTGTGTAATATAAAGTATGTATGATATAAGCACATCCTAGGAGAGAAATAGTGAGGAACAGGCCAGGGATCCTGGGTGAAAAAAAACAGTTTGTCTCTGCATCAGTCCCTGCTGGACAGATGTTTACAAGATACTGATGAAAATAACTAATCCCTACTGTCCTTGTGTAACACAGAACATTTCACCCAACACTTAAAGAGGTTCACTCACTAGATCCTAGAGGCTGATAAGTGTGCAAGTCCCATCTATTTACTCCTTTTCAGGTCTCTCTGGATGAAATGTTGCCCTTAGGGTACCATGTTCAAAAGAAAAAATGTTTATCAAAATGTAATTATAAAAGTAAACTAATTCTGTCTTTAAACAATCTTTACAGATGACAATTCTTATACTATACATTAAATCCATGAATGTTTACATAATTAAACGTAGTGCTTTTTAAAAGGGGCTAGTTAAAATTAAATGAAGTGTAAACCATTATTTTAGCTTTGCATTTTGCATATTTTAAATAAGTACATAATATGCAGTCACATTTCCTATAATACTTACTTTCTTTCATCTATTTTTTCCAGTTTTCTATCCTCGACAATGAGCTCCCTAGATATGACTGGAGAGAGAGCTTTCTACTAGAGAACATGAAAGCAGTTCTAGTTATACAATGGAAAAAATTTCAAAGTAAACAGAGAATTGAGCGCTGCAGGAAAATGTAACATTGTATTACATCACACATAGAATTCAGTGCTGCAGGAAAATGTAACAAAGTATTACATCACAAAGAGCATTCAGTGCTGCAGGAGAGTGTAACATTGTATTACATCACACAGAGCATTCAGTGCTGCAGGGAGAGTGTAACATTGTATTACATCACACAGAGCATTCAGTGCTGCAGGGATAATGTAACATTGTATTACATCACACAGAGCATTCAGTGCTACAGGGAGAGTGTAACATTGTATTACATCACACAGAGCATTCAGTTCTGCAGGGAAAGTGTAACATTGTATTACATCACACAGAGCATTCAGTGCTGCAGGAAGAGTGTAACATTGTATTACATCAGACAGAGCATTCAGTGCTGCAGGGATAGTGTAACACTGTATTACATCGCACAGAGAATTCAGTGCTGCAGGGATAGTGTAACACTGTATTACATCACACAGAGCATTCATTGCTGCAGGGAGGGTGTAACATTGTATTACATCACACAGAGCATTCAGTGCTGCAGGGAGAGTGTAACATTGTATTACATCACACAGAGCATTCAGTGCTGCAGGGAGAGTTTAACATTGTATTACATCACACAGAGCATTCAGTGCTGCAGGGAGAGTGTAACATTGTATTACATCACACAGAGCATTCAGTGCTACAGGGAGAGTGTAACATTGTATTACATCACACAGAGCATTCAGTTCTGCAGGGAAAGTGTAACATTGTATTACATCACACAGAGCATTCAGTGTTGCAGGAATAGTGTAACATTGTATTAGATCACAAAGAGCATTCAGTGCTGCAGGGATAGTGTAACACTGTATTACATCGCACAGAGAATTCAGTGCTGCAGGGATAGTGTAACACTGTATTACATCACACAGAGCATTCATTGCTGCAGGGAGGGTGTAACATTGTATTACATCACACAGATCATTCAGTGCTGCAGGGATAGTGTAACATTGTATTACATCACACAGAGCATTCAGTGCTGCAGGGAGAGTGTAACATTGTATTACATCACACAGAGCATTCAGTGCTGCAGGGATAGTGTAACATTGTATTATATCACACAGAGCATTCAGTACTGCAGAGAGACTGTAACATTGTATTATATCACACAGATCATTAAGTGCTGCAGGTAGAGTGTAACATTGTATTACATCACACAGAGCATTCAGTGCTGCAAGGAGAATGTAACATTGTATTACATCACACAGAGCATTCAGTACTGCAGGGATAGTGTAACATTGTATTACATCACACAGAGCATTCAGAGCTGCAGGGAGAGTGTAACATTGTATTACATCACACAGAGCATTCAGTGCTGCAGGGAGAGTGTAACATTGTATTACATCACACAGATCATTCAGTGCTGCAGGGATAGTGTAACATTGTATTACATCACAGAGAGCATTCAATGCTGCAGGCAGAGTGTAACATTGTATTACATCACACAGAGCATTCAGTGCTGCAGGGAGAGTGTAACATTGTATAACATCACACAGAGCATTCAGTGCTGCAGGGATAGTGTAACATTGTATTACATCACACAGATCATTCAGTGCTGCAGAGAGGGTGTAACATCACTCTATTACATCACATAGAGCATTGAGTGCTGCAGTGATAGTGTAACATTATATTACATCACACATAGCATTCAGTGCTGCAGTGATAGTGTAACATTATATTACATCACACAGAGCATTCAGTGCTGCAGGGAGTCTGTAACATTGTATTACATCACACAGATCATTCAGTGCTGCAGGGATAGTGTAATATTGTATTACATCTCAGAGCACTCAGTGCTTCAGGGAGAGTGTAACATTGTATTACATCACACAGAGCATTCAGTGCTGCAAATAGGGTGTAACATTGTACTACATCACACTGTGCAGTCGGTGTTGCAGAGAGTGTGTAACATTGCATTACATCACACAGAGCATTCAGTGCTGCAGAGAGAGTGTACCATTGTATTACATCACACAGAGCATTCAGTTCTGCAGGGAAAGTGTAACATTGTATTACATCACACAGAGCAGTCACTGCTGCAGGAAAAGTGTAACATTGTATTACATCACACAGAGCATTCAGTGCTGCAGGGAGTCTGTAACACTGTATTACATCACACAGAGCATTCAGTGCTGCAGGTAGAGTGTAACACTGTATTACATCACACAGAGCATTCAGTGCTGCAGGGAGAGTATAACATTGTATTACATCACACAGAGCATTCAGTGCTGCAGGGAGAGTGTAACTTTGTATTACATCACACAGAGCATTCAGTTCTGCAGGGAAAGTGTAACATTGTATTACATCACACAGAGCAGTCACTTCTGCAGGAAAAGTGTAACATTGTATTACATCACACAGAGCATTCAGTGCTGCAGGGAGTCTGTAACATTGTATTACATCACACAGAGCATTCAGTGCTGCAGGGATAGTGTAACATTGTATTATATCACACAGAGCATTCAGTACTGCAGAGAGACTGTAACATTGTATTATATCACACAGATCATTCAGTGGTGCAGGGATAGTGTAACATTGTATTACATCACACAGAGCATTCAGTGCTGCAAGGAGAATGTAACATTGTATTACATCACACAGAGCATTCAGTACTGCAGGGATAGTGTAACATTGTATTACATCACACAGAGCATTCAGTGCTGCAGGGATAGTGTAACACTGTATTACATCACACAGAGCATTCAGTGCTGCAGGGAGAGTATAACATTGTATTACATCACACAACGTTCAGTGCTGCAGGGATAGTGTAACATTGTATTATATCACACAACGTTCAGTGCTGTAGTGCTACTGCTCAATTGTATCACATCCTTCTTTGATGTCTATTGATAACAAAACTGTATGGAAACTGAGATCCAGGAAACTCTCTGTCAACGACATAAACTAGGCCAAAATAAAATAATAAATAATAATAATAATAATAAATAGCATAAGCAATTTTACTTTGCATATTATGCACTTTCTTAATATGTAAAGTTAAATATGCAGTCACTAGTCCTTTAAAATCAAAACAAATCTTCCACAAAACCTTGTTGTAGGGCTCTTACTGCTACATAAAAAAAAACATGCTGTAACTGCTGTTAGATGCTTCATTCAAAGTTATGACAGCTCAAATATGTTAATTTGAAATCATATTCTGCGCAACAGTGCCAAATGTCCAGAGGTTTATTTTTCTATTACACACTCTATGGGATAACTTGAGTCTATGACTAAAGCTCATCATTGAATGAAGTAGCAACAGTGCCACTTAGCTGCTGGTATATAAATTTGCACTTTATTTATAACTAGCAATGTGGGACGGCGTTGCCCGTCATGTTATGACCATTGGGCGCACGTGTGTGAAATGCAGACACACTGATAAACACAGACATATGCAACACACAGGCAGACACATACCATACATCCCAAGTGTCCCTCTTTAGGAGGGACAGTCCCTCTTTGAGGGCCAAATCCCTCTGTCCCTCTTTCCCACCCTGTTGTCCCTCTTTTTAGGAGGTCAGACTGTGTGCAGGGCCGGCTCCACCTATAGGCGAGGTAGGCGCCGGCCTAGGGCGCACACGTACTGGGGGCGCGGGCATGCAGCGGAGAAGAGCTGCGCCCGCACACACCACGCCGGGAAGCACAACACAATCAGGTCTGTGTTGCTACAGTGCTCCGTCATTGGGTCGGATCTTTAGTAATGCAGAGCGCGCTGGGAGTCATGATCTCCCGCCTCGCTCTGCATTACTGAAGAGAAGACTGCGCGGGAGCTACAGGTATGTGATGGGGGCAAGTTGGAACTGAAGGGGCATAGTGGAGCTGCTGGGGGCAAGTTGGAGGGGATGGGGAGCAAAGTGGAGCTGATGGGGGAAAGTTCGTGCTGATAGGGGAAAGCTGGAGCTGAGGGGGCATAGTGGAGCTGGTGGGGGCAAGTTGGAGCTGGTGGGGGCAAAGTGGAGCTGATGGGGGCAAGTTGGAGCTGAGGGGGTAAAGTAGAGCTGAGGAGGGGCAAAGTGAAGCTGAGGGGGCCAAAGTGGAGCTGAGGGGGGGCAAAGTGAAGCTTAGGGGGGGCAAAGTGGAGCTGAAGGGGGGCAAAGTGGAGCTTGCAGGTAGGGCAAAGTGGAGCTGGTGGGGGCAAGTTAGAGCGGATGGGGGGCAAGTTGGAGCGGATGGGGGCAAGTTGGAGCGGATGGGGGGCAAAGTGGAGCTGATGGTGGCAAGTTGGAGCTGATAGGGGCAAGTTGGAGCTGCTGGGGGCATAGTGGAGCTGCTGGGGGGCAAAGTGGAGCCGATGGGGGTAAGTTGGAACTGATAGGGGAAAGTTGTAGCTGAGGGTGCATAGTGGAGCTGGTGGGGGCATAGTGGAGCCGGTGGGGGCAAGTTGGAGCTGGTGGGGGCAAACTGGAGCGGATGGGGGGCAAAGTGGAGCGGATGGGGGTCAAAGTGGGGCTGATGGGGGCAAGTTGGAGCTGAGGGGGCAAAGTGGAGCTGAGGGGGGGCACTTTAGAGCAGATGGTGGGCAAAGTGGAGCTGATGGGGGCAATTTGGAGCGGATGGGAGGCAAAGTGGAGCTGATGATGGCAAGTTGGAGCTGATGGTGGCAAGTTGGAGCTGCTGGGGGCATAGTGGAGCTGCTGGGGGCATAGTGGAGCCGGTGGGGGGCAAAGTGGAGCTGGTGGGGGCAATTGGAGGTGGTGGGGGTCAAAGTGGAGCTGATGGTGGCAAGTTGGAGCTGAGGCGGCAAGTTGGAGTTGATGGGGGACAAAGTGGAGCTGATAGGGGCAAAGTGGAGCTGGTGGGCCAAAGTGAAGCTGATAAGGGGCAAGTTGGAGCTGGTGGGGGGCATCTCTTACAGACATCTCCAGACCAGGGGCAGACTGGCCCAGGGGGCAGAGAGAGGACAATCATGAAAAGAGGTTGGGTATAAGTAGGCGGGGTATAAAGGGGTGGGGCAGAAGGGGCAGAGCAAAATGGGCAGCAAAATTAGGTTTTGCCTAGGGTGGCAAAAATCCTTGCACCAGCCCTGACTGTGTGGTGTGTATTACTTTGCTCTACAGCAATAAAGCTCATATACATATTTTTTTAAACTTCAGTATATGTGTTTATACATTAGTCTGTGCAAATAAAATACTTTGGTCTTGCACTAAATCATTTATTCAGTTACATAAATAGCCAGTAATAGGTCATGAAATAACGTAAAAATTCTTACTAATGCCCTGCCCACCAGCCACGCCCCCAACAATATCACCTAAAACTAACGTGTCCCTCTTTGGCCATGTGAAATGTTGGGAGGTATGCACATACACACAGTGAGCGGCAGAAACATGCAAAAGACATGTACACACAGACACACTGGAGATGCACACATGGACACACATATGTAACAGAGATGTACACACACACACACACACACACACACACAGACACATGCAACATATATGAGCAGAAACACATGCGTGCATGAGTTGTGTACCCCTCTGGCACTCAAATGGTTAAGGTATAGAGAGGCATGTCAGAGTTAAATAGCAGTGGGAAGTGTATTCATACCTGGGAACTTTGATTTGTGGAGTCCCTAGAGGGGACTGATGTGGTGCTGATGTGGCGAGACAAATGGGGCAATCTGGGTTACAAGTGGGCGGGGCTTAATCGCGGGTAGGGGGTGGGGCTTAAGAGAAATGTGTAAAAGTGTTAGTAATAGGCTGGGGAAGGAGGAGAAGTGGGAGGGAAATGCAAGTTTACAGTGTGAGGGGTTTGAACACACTCCCGGAGGGGTAAAGCTTGATACACAACCCTGTGGCAGTCAGTGGGTTAAGTGTGTACCTGATGGCTGTCTGTCCTGAGTCTTGCATGGCAAATGATGACAGTGAAGAAATAATTGCGCAATGAGGACCTACCTTAACCCTTTGAGTGCCATTTTGTTCCCCTGGTGCTGTAGCACCCTTCTGTGGCTATACTACAGGTCCTGCTGAGGACACTGGGAGTCAGGGTGAGTGACTGTGTGTCAGCCATATTTCTTTCTGGCTTTGTGTGTGTGGTGGTGGTGTGTGTGTGAGGCATGTGTGTGTAATACCTGTGAACTTTTACTTGTGGAGTCCCTCATGTGGTGCTGATGTGGAGAGAGCAATGGGGCAATTTGGGGTTAACAGTGGGCGGGGCTTAATCGCGAGTAGGGGGCGGGGATTAACATAAATGTGTGAAAGGTGTTAGTAATAGGCTGGGGAAGGAGGAGAAGTGGAGGGAAATGCAAGTTTACAGTGTGAGGGGTTTGAACACATTCCCTGAGGGGGTAAAACTTGATAAGCAAACCCTGTGGCAGTCAGTGGGTTAAGTGTGTACCTGATGGCTGTCTGTCCTGTGTCTTGCATGGCAAAATGATGACAGTGAAGAAATAATTCAGCAGAGGGCCTACCTTAACCCTTTGAGTGCCATGTTGTTCCCCTGGTGCTGCACTACAGGTCCTGCTGAGGCCACTGGGAGTCAGGGTGAGTGACTGTGTGTGTGTCAGCCATATTTATTTCTGGCTTTGTGTGTGTATGTGGTGCTGTGTGTGTAAGTGGGAGCATGTCTGTTTGGTGGTGTGTGAGTGGGGCATGTGTGTGTGTGGTGGTCTGTGTGTGTTTGTGTGGTGCTGTGTGAGTGGGGCATATGTGTGTGTGGTGGTCTGTGTGTGTGAGTGGGGCATGTGTGTTTGTCTGTGGTGTAGGAGCAAATGGCAGCCATATTGTTTTTTTCTGACTTTGATAGTGGTGGGGCGGGCTGCATAGTGGGGGCGGGCCAACTCCCTGCATGATTGAATCACCCAATGGGAACAGTAAGTCCTCCTTAATACCACCCCTGGGTGTGTTTGCCAGGCACACAGAAGTCTTCTTTTATATATATAGATAACCTTTGAGCAAATCCTCTCCACCAATGGAAATATCATAGTTTTTTTTCCTCAGAAAAATCCCATACATATGTATAATGAAATATGAATATTAGAAAATGCAGTTTTGAAATAGACAGTGACCACTTTTATACTAATTAAAGACATGTAGCTAAAGACTAGTTTAACCCCTTAAGGACAGGTGGTCATGGGACATTTCCGTCCCATAATGACCGCATAGGAGCACTTGGACGCGCCGGTACACGTGACCTGTCGCGTGTATCGGCGCGTCACTATGGGGCCTGATAGAGATTGCTCCGATCTTGGAGCGGTCTATTTCAGGACCGTGACGGTCCTGGTACGTCAAGGGTCCTTAAGGGGTTAAAGTGATAGTGATGCCTGCTCTAACAAACTTTATAATCCTATATAATAATTTGCTAAAACGTGTGTAACGCCGCGTCATGCATAGTAGAGACTGCCCCGCACCCGCAGCTGGGGCTCTCTGTCCTGCTCTGTATCAGTCGAGGCGCGGGCAGTCTCTACTGTGTATGACTGCCCCGTGACCGGCTGGCAGTGGCACTGTGGCCTGTGTAACGGGCTCTTCAACTAGTACAGATAATAAAAACACAAATTCAATGATGTACGTGTGTGCGTGTTGTCTCTCATAAATGTATAGTTTGAGAGATATAAACTTTTAAAGTTCTCCCCTTCCCTCCCCTTTCACAGAAGTCAGCGCTCTAGCTGACAGCATGAGACCCTGGTCATGCAACCAGACGGCGGCTCTTCAGCAGAGCTGAAATAGCGAAATCTAGAAAGGTAATGCTTCATTGGAATGGTCTACAAAGTGTGCTTGCAAACCAGGCACAATTTGTAGACCTTTCCAATTAAGTATTTCTTTGTAGACATCGTTATTTCGGATCTGCTGAAGAGCCGCTGGCCGGTCCTGGTACCAGGATCTCTGAACATGTTTGAGAGACAACACATACATCAATGAATGTATATTTTTAATATCTACAATATTAAAGTTTGTATTACTATCCCTTTAAAGAAATTGTCTTTTAAATAGTTACATTCAAAAAATGGGTAGCAAAACAAACCATAGATTTAAAGGGATAGTAATACTTGAAATGTAGGGAAAAAAAAATTAGTAAAACGAGGGAACTCCACTGCTGAGAGGTGTTTTATGCAAAAATTATTACAGCTTAAACTTTTATATTTTAGGTGCAGTATCAGAGTGGCCTGAGAATTGTACAGTGGTGCTGTTGCTATACCATCCTATGTACAGCTCTGGTCAGTTGACTATAAATCTCCATAGGATGGTGTAACAACAGCGCCACTGTAACATTTCAGGTGACTGTGATACTGCACCTAAAAAAAATTATGTTTGAGCTGTAATAACATTTGAATAAAACACATTTCGACAGTTGGAGTATCTCTGTTTTATTCGGGGGATAAATGCTACAACATTTTTTTTTAAATTTATTTATTAATTTTTTTTGCATATTAACCCCTTAACTGCTGACCGACCGACATGGAGCTTGTACGGACAGTGTTTTTTGCAAAAGTTATTACAGCTCAAACTTGAATCTTTTAGGTGCAGTATCACAGTGGCCTGAAATGTTACAGTGGCACTGTTGCTATGGAGATTTATGGTCAACTGACCAGAGCTGTCCATGGGATGGTGTAGCAACAGCGCCACTGTACAATTTCAGGCCACTGTGATACTGCACCTAAAAGATTCAAGTTTGAGGTTTAATAACTTTTGCATAAAACCTTTCAGCAGTAGAAGTGCCCTAGTTTTACTCAGGAGATAAACCCTACAACATAATTTTTTTTAATTTTAAGTATTACTATCCCTTTAGTAGAGAACATTGCTACATTGTATTGCCATGTATTGATCCATCTCTGGATCTCAAATTAAACATGATATATTAATATCAATGCAGTCCTGAAGTTATATTGCATGTGCAAATATCAGTTACCTGTAAATCTGGAGCTCTATTCAGATGCCTACTCTGCCTATTGGGGAATCTACAACCCTTTTTATTTTCTTTTCTTTTTTTTTTAACTCTTTTGGTGCCAGATCGCTCATTTCTGTTCACCTCAAAGGGAACACTTCCTGTTATGATGTGGAATGAGCCTGCTACCTTTGCTTTGTTTTTCATTTATTTGCAGATTTCATTTGCAACGATTCTCTTTAAAGGAGCAGTAAACTTTTATTATGAAAATATATATATATTATAATGTTTTCCCTGTTGTCTAAAACAAGGGTCCTCCCACTGCTGAGAGATGCATATTTTCAGAAATAATACAGTTTAAAAAAATATTTTCATTAACAGTACCCTCTAGCTGTCATATTCCAATTAGCTTTTCTGTTGCATTCAGTGAGAGGTGAGTTACTGACAATCAGTTCTCCATTGACTGTGATAAACTGCTGAGTCACTTCCTGTCAGAATTTGAGGAAGTCATCTCACTGTAATTCACTTCCTGACCATTCGAACTGTTATAACTTTTGAATAAAACAACTGACAGCTGTGGGAGTAGCCTTGTTTTAATCAACAGGAAAAGCTCTATAACATGTAGATTTTCATTTAAAGGGATAGTAATAACTAAAATGTAAAAAAAATTATGTTGTAGGGTTTATCCCCCTGAGTAAAACAAAGGTACTCCCACTGTTGAAAGGTGTTCTATTCAAAAGTTATTACAGTTCAAAGTTTAATTTTTTGGGTGCAATATCACAGTGGCCTGAAATTGTACAGTGGCGCTGTTGCTACACGATCCTATGGCGATTTATGGTCCTGGGACATAGGATGGTGTAGCAACAGCGCAACTGTACAATTTCAGGCCACTGTGATATTGCACCTAAAAAAATTCAGCTTTGAAAATTAATAACTTTTGAATGAAACACCTTTCAGCAGTGGGAGTACCCTTGTTTTACTCAGGGGGATAAACCCTACAACATAATTTTTTTGCGTTTTAAGTATTACTATCCCTTTAAAAAAGTTAGTGCTCCTTTAAGTTTAGTTATGGTTCAGTTCTCTGTGCAGACTTTGGATGCAAAAAATGTTTTCTCGATGTGTTAGAGATGTCTGTAGCAGCATGGGGTTAATTCTCACTGCATTGCCACCTTGTTAACATTTTATTTTGCTTTCCGATTACTTTTGAGTTAGTTGAACATTTGATTTATTCTCTCTCATTTTTCTTTTTGAAGCCTAGCATCCATCATCCTTGGCTCTTTTTAATACCTTGTCAAATTGTTCTTGGTTCTTCCCTCACACATTTCAAGTCATCTTGATCCCTCTGGGATCTTTCCAAGTATCAGCATTCCAAATCTGAAGGCTGCACGGGGTAAACGTGGCTCTAATTCTGAGACATTTCAAACCATTGAAATACAAAATTTAGAAATGCATTAGTCAGATTACAGTTTATATTTTAAAGGGATAGTAACGTTTCACAAAAAGAGCAGCTCCGTATAATCTTCATAGTATTTGGGAGTGTTATTTCAATACTGTCAGAGTTGTAGTACAAGAGTAATTGAATGATAAAGTATCCCACCTCCCGCTCCTTTTATTGATGTAACAATATTCAAATTATTTAAGTCAGAAGGAACTGAACAATCTTTCTTAAAATACAGGGAGAGCAACAAAGATTGCGAAAAGGCAATTAGGGTAGCAAAAATAGATAATGAAACTCGAATTGCAAGGGAAAGCAAGACTAATCCAAAAAAGTTTTTTAAATATATAAATAGCAAAAAACTTAAGAGGGAGTGCATTGGACCATTCAAAAATGAGATGGGTGAGTTGGTTAGTGAGGATAAGGAAAAGGCTGATGTTTTAAACACTTTCTTTGCATCAGTATATACAAGGGAGCAAGGAATGGTAGAAGAGCCTCCGCAAGTATCAAATAAAACAATACAATTAATAGATATTGGGTTAACTCAAGGAGATGTCATGGGAAGACTGAACAAAATTAAGACCGACAAAGCACCGGGTCCTGATGGTATACATCCAAGGGTTCTTCAGGAACTCAGTGCAGTGTTAGCAAAACCCCTATATTTACTCTTTAAAGATTCTATTACCACAGGCTCAGTGCCACAGGATTGGCGAAGAGCTAACATAGTGCCTCTATTTAAGAAGGGAACTAAAACAGAACCTGGGAATTATAGACCAGTGAGTTTGACCTCTGTAGTGGGAAAACTATTAGAAGGCATAATAAGGGACTATATTCAGGATTACAACACAAAAAATAAGATCATTAGCACGAATCAACATGGTTTTATGAAGAATAGGTCATGCCAAACTAATCTTTTCAGCTTCTATGAGGAGGTAAGCAGCAACCTTGACAATGGCAAGGCAGTAGATGTAGTATATCTAGACTTTGCAAAGGCATTTGATACAGTACCACACAGAAGGCTGGTGTATAAAATAAGGAAATTGGGGCTAGGAGATAACCTTTGCAATTGGATACAAAACTGGTTGAAGGATAGGGAACAGTGTGTGGTTGTAAATGGAAAATTCTCCAGTATAGTTAAAGTGGAGAGTGGAGTACCTCAGGGTTCAGTATTGGGTCCGCTGCTTTTTAACATGTTTATAAATGACCTGGAAATAGATATAGAAAGCAAAATATCAATATTTGCAGATGATACTAAATTATGCAAAGTCATTAATTCAGAACAGGATATTTTCTCTCTACAGAGGGACTTACATACAATGTCAGATTGGGCAAACATGTGGAATATGAAGTTTAATGTGGGGAAGTGTAAAGTCATGCATTTGGGAGGAAACAATCCCAAGGCTACTTATGAACTTAATGGAATCATTTTAGGGGACTCGTTGCTAGAAAAAGACCTGGGTATCCTTGTCAACTACAAACTTGGAAACAGTGACCAGTGTCAAACAGCAGTAGCAAAGGCAAACAAAGTCCTGTCTTGCATAAAAAGAGGTATTGAAGCAAGAGTGGATAACATTATTTTGCCATTATACAAATCATTGGTAAGACCTCACCTTGAGTATGCAGTGCAATTTTGGGCACCGGTTCTGAAAAAGGATATACTAGAACTAGAGAGGGTACAGCGGAGAGCAACAAAATTAATTAAGGGAATGGAGGACTTGACATATGAGGAACGACTAAACAAACTTGGTTTATTTACTCTAGAGAAAAGACGACTAAGAGGAGACCTTATCACATTGTACAAGTATATGAGAGGTCAATACAAGGATCTCTGCGGTGAGCTATTTATTCCAAGGCCTGCTCAGGTGACCAGGGGACACCTCTTGAGATTAGAGGAAAGGAGGTTTAAACTTCAGCAGAGGAAGGGTTTTTTTACGGTAAGGTCTGTCAAATTGTGGAATTCATTGCCCAGGGAGGTAGTTATGGCAGATACAATGGACACATTTAAGAGAAGATTAGATACATTTCTTTCAAAAGGGAACATACAGAGTTATACTGTTTATCAGTAGGCAGATCAGGAAGGTCTGATAAAGACTAATTTAATTGGTAGCAGGAAAGCTATAAAATTCTTAGTTACTGAGGTATGAAGCGAAGGTTGAACTTGATGGACTTGTGTCTTTTTTCAACCTAATTTACTACTATGTTACTATGTAACACTGCTCACCTCAGAGCAGCAAGACTGTCTGGATTGATTACAAAGAGGGACAATCTTCAGTGATCATAAAAAAATCCTGTCAAGGGGGGGCAGGGCTTTCCTTTTGCTCACAGTAAGAAGATTGCCCCTTGCTGTGATCTGCCCGGTCAAGAGACCAGATTCCACATGTGAGGGGAGGCGGCTTACACTAAATAAAAGGGGCGGGAGGGGGATACTTTATCATTCAATTACTCTTAAACTACAACTCTGACAGTAATCAAATAAAACTCTCCATAGCACAAATACTATGAAGATTAATCGAAGCTGCTTTTATTGTGAAACATTATTATCCCTTTACTAAACATTCATGCCTTAGTCTGCATCATATATATCATTTGTATAGCAATGAAACACATTCATAACCATGTAGCTTAACCATTCGAGTGTCTAATGCATTGCTTTGCTATGCGTTGTGCACCCCTCCGGCACTCAAATACTTACAGATTGAACTTGTCGGACTTGTATCTTTTTTTCAACCACATTTCCTATGTAACATGTCGAACCAATTATTTTGAAGGTATCCAAAGGGTTAAAGGTAATTTAAACACATTTTAAAACACAGAGTTTTAGAGAATTTGGTTTAAAAGAAAAATTAACCATTTCCTCCCCATCATGGCAATGTCTCTGTCAAACTACGGAGCAGTAACATTACCTAATAAAGCCTCATTTGCCTTAATATCGGCAGAAAATCTGAATGGCAACTATGAATCAATTGGATTGTTTTTCCTAATTAAGCTCTAATTAGCACTATCATGTGTGCAATACTGAGTATCATATTCATGTGGACAAACATCATTCTTTGGGATCTATTTTTTTTATATAATTTTTTTTAATTTTAAAGATTTTTATTAAAGCATAGTAAGCGATACAGAATATAAACATGAACAGAGACTTGGCGACAATCGTCAAGGTGTCACAATAACAAAAATTATGAAAATAAAACAGACAATCCACATCCGCATGAAATAGGGAACCCCCTATTTTATTCTTTTAAGTGTGACTAAACTTTTTTTTTTCCAGATAATATTTATTTCAAATTTTCCAATGTTTACAAAAATACCAGCCATACACAATACATACAATATACTCTCTTCAAACCTCTTAAAAATATCCATACTTTTAGTACATCCCACTCCTTCCTAACCCCCTCACATCCACACACACAACCTCACCATTGACGAAGCAGGATATGGACCGCTACTCCACTGGAATATCTTCCCCACTTCCACCCCTTGCACAGGGAAAAAAAACCCCTCCCCCACATATGCATCCAACTTGACTAACCATCTCGTACTCGTCTTGGGTTTTTCCCCTTTCCCCCTTTCTAATAATTCTTCCATCCTCAATTGATACCTCAACTGAGCCATAACATCTTTCCATGGGATTAGTCCTGGTTGTTTCCAATTTCGTGCAATTACCATTTTTACTGCCAGCAAGCAATGAATTGTAAAACCTCTATCTTCTAGCCTGATTTGAGGCCACCCCAAATGTAGTAGAGCTATACCAGGAGATCTCTCCATTCTAAGCCCCGTCATCCCAGTTATCAAATCAAAAATACTATCCCAAATTATCCGGATCTAGCCACAATTCCACCACATATGAAGATATGAGCCCGTGTTCTCCCCACATCTCCAGCAAGTACTCAAACCATGACCCATCTTACTCAACCTAGTCGGTACCAGATACCACTTATTAATCAACTTAAATTGTAACTCCATTAAATTTAATGAGTGGACCACTCTACCCACATCCATAATAATCCGATTCCACTCTCCTATTTCAATCTCAATCCCTAATTCTCTTTCCCAAGCTGTAATTATTGAGAATTTAATCCTGGGCCTGACCAAATCTAATAGTTTTCTGCAGTTGGAAACTACCTTCTTAATCTCCACACCTTTAAACAAACCGTTCATAAATCCAGAGAGCTCTACTTCATTACTCAGGATTTCTTTCTCCACAAAATTCTTTACCCTTAAGTATGTAAAGATCTCTGCACTTGGCAGATTAAATTCCTGAGCCAACTGAGAATAAGTCTTCATTTTACCCAAACCAACCATTTTTTGTACCCTATTCATCCCTCTCTGCTTCCATACAGCTAAATCCATATCCTGTATATGATATTCCAAATATGTCATAGATACGGACCGCGGTATCACACGATTTATTTTTATCCACCTCTTAATTTTATCCCAATTCCTCATCAACTGACTCACAATCAAACTATTACCTATCTGTTCTTTCAATGGTTTATACCTCCCGGACCCCGCTCTCCACAAAAGAACTTCTAGATCCTCCACTTCGCATACTTCCTGTTCTATAGCATACCAGCCTTCTATCTTAGACTGATCCAACTGCATCCTATAAATATGTGAAATTACACAGGCCATATAATATTCCTTCACCAATGGAAAACTCAGCCCTCCCTCTTTCACCCAATAGGATAGTCTTTTCTGACTCAATCTGGGTTTCTTATTCTTCCAAATAAAATTTGCAAAACTATGCTGAACCATCTTGAGCCAACTTTCTGACACTCCCGTCGGTACCATATAGAACAAATAAACCCATTTAGGAATTATGTAAGCATTTAATACATTTACCCTAACCCACCAGGACAATTCCAGCTGCCGCCAGTCTCTCAAACATTGATTTGTCTGTTTCAGTAAATGCATAAAATTATATTCCATAATCCCAGTTATCTTCCTCGTAACATGAATTCCTAAATACATAAAGGCCTCTTTAACCCAACAAAAACCATACCGATTTTTCAGTTCTTGCTTTATTCCAGGGTCCAAATTAAGTCCCAAGATCTTAGTCTTGTCTATATTCATCTTGTAATTTGACACTCTACTATATCTCTGGACCTCCTCCATCAAAAATCGTATAGATGCTACTGGATCCATCAAAGTTAATAACACATCATCCGCATACAAACTTACTTTAACCTCACATAATTTAGTAGAATATCCTTTTATCAACAGATTCTTTCTAATATTAATTGCCAATGGTTCTATAGAAATGTTATACAATAAAGGGGACAATGGACACCCCTGCCTGGTTCCATTAGTCAACTGGAACCAATTTGAACATACATTCGGCCCAATAATTCTAGCTGTAGTATTACGATACAAGGACATAATAGCCCTATAAATCCAGCCTTGAAACCCAAATCCTCTCAACACAAAAGACAAGAAGGACCAGCTGACCCGGTCGAACGCCTTCTTGGCGTCGAACGCCATAACCACCATAGGCAACTTCTTTTTACTAACCACGTCCATAACATCAATAATTCTTCTTAAATGAACAGTAGAAGATCTTCCTTCCATAAATCCAACTTGATCTATATGTATTATACCGCCTAATACAGCCTTCAACCTATTAGCCAGAACCGCGGCATATATTTTTGTATCCCCATTAATCAGTGAGATCGGTCTATAATTAGACACCTCCGAAGCGCACTTATCTGCTTTAAGTATAGGGATTAAATTTGCCTGAACCATTTCCTCCGGAAAAAAACCCTGCTCCACAATACAATTAAACACCTCGGTCATCTGTTTCACTAGCTGAGATCTAAATACCTTAAAAAACAAATTCCCATATCCATCAGGACCAGGAGCTTTCTGTTTATCCAGATCGCAAATCACCCTATTTACCTCTCCTTCATTAATAGGTTTATTCAAAAAGGCCAATTGTTCAACACTCAATTGAGGCAACTTCGTTTTCTCAACGTATTCCTGGACTTCTTCCTGGGTAACATCTTGATGTAAATTATATAACTTTCCATAAAACCCTTTAAAGCACTCTCCTATTTGCTCTGGGGACACACACACCTCATCCCCAACCACCAGCTTGTGTACCCTATTTATTGCCCTTTTCTTTCTCAATCAATTAGTCAACATCCTATCCGCCTGATTCCCTCTAGCATAAAATTTCATTTTCAATTTTTCCAAATTATAAGCTGTCCTCTCCATCACCTTGTCATTAATTTCCCGCTGGATTTCTACAACAACATTTGTTCTACCAGGAGACGGAGAATTCTTGTTCTCCCTAGCCGCTTCATATTACACATTACATATTCTGAGATTGAATACTTAAGTTATGTCTAATTGTCTATACTTTTTATTATATTTCTTAATCTTAACCAATTTTTACAAAACGTTTGTCCCTGACAAAGAGCTTCTTGGATCACTGTGTTTAGAGAGCTTTCAATCAGGTACTATAAAAGCTGGGATAGTAGTACAATGTAACACTATGAGGGAGATTCATTAGGTGTGATAGGTGATAAAGCGTAGATCACTTCTCCAGTTCCTATGTTATTCTATGGAGCCTATGCACTAAGATTTCTCCAACTTTGGACATCTTAGTGCATTGGCTCGATAGAATAACATAGGAACTGGAGAAGTGATATCACTGGAGAAGTCATCTCCACTTTATCACCTCTTTACCACTGGTTAGTGACTACCCCCCTATGTCTGAAGCAGAAAAGGCTGAACAGAGAGGGCTATGGATCTCTCTGCCCCCAAGTCTAGTCTATTATATTCAGCCTACAGAGAACTCACTGGCCATTATGTTCTATCATTGTTTTCAATGTGGTAACAGGTTCATTGATCCCTCCCTCTAGTCTATCCTCCTGCAGGGTTAGCGTTACATTGTATCACTATGTTTGCTTGGAAGGAAAGATGCTTTGAGCTAACATAAAAGTTGTAAAACAATTGATTATGAAAAAACTAGTTGAACAGCCTGTTACACTGGCCACAGTGCCACTGCCACCGGTTGCGGGGCAATCACGCGCAGTAGAGACTGCCCGCGCCGCGGCTGGGGGCAGTCTCTACTGAGAATGACTGCAGCATGCGTAGCAGTGTGTACTGCGCATGTTGCTGCGTTACACACGATTTAGCGAATTATTATATAGTATAAATAATGCATAAGCCATTTGACTTTTCTTATTTTATGCTAGTAGAATATGCAAAGTTAAAAGTAAGTTTACTCACAATTTAAAACATAGAGAAGTTTTGAGTGTATTGCTTTCTAAAGTGTATAACATCCCAAGAGATACAGTGACTTATTATGCTATACTTTTTCCAGTCTTAAAACAGTACTGGGGAAGCCATTTTGCTTACTCAGTAAATTCAGATGAGGCAGCTATCAGTGTGCAAACTCATTGGAAAGAAATTCCCTGAAAAAGACTCTTCAGGAGATTTTTATTTTGATTTGAGCCATCAGAATTTTTCATTTCAGTGATTACATTGAAGCCTATGAAAATGTCTAATAATCTTATGAATAAGAGACAGGAAAATCATGAAACACATAAGGTGGTTCGTTTTGTGATATTTTGCAACTTAAAAACCATGAGTGTCATCTTTTTGGAAGTTGGATGTTTTTAAACTTTGTACCAATAAACTAACTATAACCTCCACTCCACTACTAACAACTCACTGACTATTCCACACTACCTGAGCAGTATAATCACTCCAGATCTCCATAATAACTATAACCTCCACTACTAACAACTCACTGACTATTCCACACTACCTGAGCAGTATGATCGCTCCAGCTCTCCATACTAACTATAACCTCCACTAGTAACAACTCACTGACTATTCCACACTACTTGAGCAGTATGACTACTCCAGCTCTCCATACTAACTATAACCTCCACTAGTAACAACTCACTGACTATTCTACACTACCTGAGCAGTACGATCACTCCAGTTCTCCATAATAACTATAACCTCCACTCCACTGCTAACAACTCACTGACTATTCCACACTACCTGAGCAGTATGATCACTCCAGCTGTCCATACTAACTATAACCTCCACTACTACCAACTCACTGACTATTCCACACTACCTGAGTAGTATAATCACTCCAGGTCTCCATACTAACTATAACCTCCACTACTAACAACTCACTGACTATTCCACACTACTTGAGCAGTATGATCACTCCAGATCTCCATACTAACTATAACCTCCACTACTAACAACTCACTGACTATTCCACGCTACCTGAGCACTATGATCAGTCCAGATCTCCATACTAACTATAACCTCCACTACTAACAACTCACTGACTATTCCACACTACCTGAGCAGTATGATCACTCCAGCTGTCCATACTAACTATAACCTCCACTACTACCAACTCACTGACTATTCCACACTACCTGAGCAGTATGATCACTCCAGATCTCCACACTAACTATAACCTCCACTACTAACAACTCACTGACTATTCCACACTACCTGAGCAGTATGATCACTCCAGATCTCCACACTAACTATAACCTCCACTACTAACAACTCACTGACTATTCCACACTACCTGAGCAGTATGATCACTCCAGATCTCCATACTAACTATAACCTCCACTGCTAACAACTCACTGACTATTCCACACTACCTGAGCAGTATGATCACTCCAGCTCTCCATACTAACTATAACCTCCACTACTACCAACTCACTGACTATTCCACACTACCTGAGCAGTATGATCACTGCAGATCTCCATATTAACTATAACCTCCACTCCACTGCTAACAACTCACTGACTATTCCACACTACCTGAGCAGTATGATCACTCCAGATCTACATACTAATTATAACCTCCACTACTACCAACTCACTGACTGTTCCACACTACCTGAGCAGTATGATCACTCCAGATCTCCATACTAACTATCACCTCCACTGCTAACAACTCACTGACTATTCCAAACTACCTGAGCAGTATGATCACTCCAGATCTCCATACTAACTATAACCTCCACTCCACTGCTAACAACTCACTGACTATTCCACACTACCTGAGCAGTATGATCACTCCAGATCTCCATACTAACTATAACTTCCACTACTAACAACTCACTGACTATTCCACACTACCTGAGCACTATGATCACTCCAGATCTCCATACTAACTATAACCTCCACTCCACTGCTAACAGATCACTGACTACTCCACGCTACCTGAGCAGTATGATCACTCCAGATGTCCATACTAACTATAACCTCCACTCCACTGCTAACAACTCACTGACTATTCCACACTACCTGAGCAGTATGATCACTCCAGATTTCCATACTAACTATAACCTCCACTCCACTGATAACAACTCTCTGACTATTCCACATTACCTGAGCAGTATGATCACTCCAGATCTCCATACTAACTATAACCTCCACTCCACTGCTAACAACTCACTGACTATTCCACACTACCTGAGCAGTATGATCACTCCAGATCTCCATACTAACTATAACCTCCACTACTAACAACTCACTGACTATTCCACACTACCTGAGCAGTATGATCACTCCAGATCTCCATACTAACTATAACCTCCACTACTAACAACTCACTGACTATCCCACACTACCTGAGCAGTATGATCACTCCAGATCTCCATACTAACTATAACCTCCACTCCACTACTAACAACTCACTGACTATTCCACACTACCTGAGCAGTATGATCACTCCAGATCTCCATACTAACTATAACCTCCACTAATAACAACTCACTGACACTATGATCACTCCAGATCTCCATACTAACTATAACCTCCACTCCACTGCTAACAGATCACTGACTACTCCACACTACCTGAGCAGTATGATCACTCCAGATGTCCATACTAACTATAACCTCCACTCCACTGCTAACAACTCACTGACTATTCCACACTACCTGAGCAGTATGATCACTCCAGATCTCCATACTAACTATAACCTCCACTCCATTGATAACAATTCACTGACTATTCCACATTACCTGAGCAGTATGATCACTCCAGATCTCCATACTAACTATAACCTCCACTACTAACAACTCACTGACTATTCCACACTACCTGAGCAGTATGATCACTCCAGATCTCCATACTAACTATAACCTCCACTACTAACAACTCACTGACTATCCCACACTACCTGAGCAGTATGATCACTCCAGATCTCCATACTAACTATAACCTCCACTCCACTACTAACAACTCACTGACTATTCCACACTACCTGAGCAGTATGATCACTCCAGATCTCCATACTAACTATAACCTCCACTAATAACAACTCACTGACACTATGATCACTCCAGATCTCCATACTAACTATAACCTCCACTCCACTGCTAACAGATCACTGACTACTCCACACTACCTGAGCAGTATGATCACTCCAGATGTCCATACTAACTATAACCTCCACTCCACTGCTAACAACTCACTGACTATTCCACACTACCTGAGCAGTATGATCACTCCAGATCTCCATACTAACTATAACCTCCACTCCATTGATAACAATTCACTGACTATTCCACATTACCTGAGCAGTATGATCACTCCAGATCTCCATACTAACTATAACCTCCACTCCACTGCTAACAACTCACTGACTATTCCACACTACCTGAGCAGTATGATCACTCCAGATCTCCATACTAACTATAACCTCCACTACTAACAACTCACTGACTATTCCACGCTACCTGAGCACTATGATCACTCCAGATCTCCACACTAACTATAACCTCCACTACTAACAACTCACTGACTATTCCACACTACCTGAGCAGTATGATCACTCCAAATCTCCACACTAACTATAACCTCCACTACTAACAACTCACTGACTATTCCACACTACCTGAGCAGTATGATCACTCCAGATCTCCATACTAACTATAACCTCCACTACTAACAACTCACTGACTATTCCACGCTACCTGAGCACTATGATCACTCCAGATCTCCACACTAACTATAACCTCCACTACTAACAACTCACTGACTATTCCACACTACCTGAGCAGTATGATCACTCCAGATCTCCATACTAACTATAACCTCCACTCCACTGCTAACAACTCACTGACTATTCCACACTACCTTAGCAGTATGATCACTCCAGATCTCCATACTAACTATAACCTCCACTCCATTGATAACAACTCACTGACTATTCCACACTACCTGAGCAGTATTATCACTCCAGATCTCCATACTAACTATAACCTCCACTACTAACAACTCACTGACTATTCCACGCTACCTGAGCACTATGATCACTCCAGATCTCCACACTAACTATAACCTCCACTACTAACAACTCACTGACTATTCCACACTACCTGAGCAGTATGATCACTCCAGATCTCCATACTAAATATAACCTCCACTACTAACAACTCACTGACTATTCCACATTACCTAAGCAGTATGATCACTCCAGATCTCCATACTAACTATAACCTCCACTCCATTGATAACAACTCACTGACTATTCCACATTACCTGAGCAGTATGATCACTCCAGATCTCCATACTAACTATAACCTCCACTCCACTGCTAACAACTCAATGACTGTTCCACACTACCTGAGCAGTATGATCACTCCAGATCTCCATACTAACTGTAACCTCCACTACTAACAACTCACTGACTATTCCACACTACCTGAGCAGTATGACCACTCCAGATCTCCATACTAACTATAAACAATATCTAAAAACAATATGCAACTGTATACAGCATTTTAATATATATATATATATATATATATATATATATATATATATATAATGTTTCTGTATTTATACAAATACTCATCTCTTTGCTATAAACACTTCAGGACATACTTCCTGGTAAAACATTTTCTAAATAAAAAAATAAGTAAATACATTTTATTACGTAGCCAGTTAAACCCCACTACACCTGTGATTAAGCCACGCCCCTTAAGACTCAAATCATTTTTATCCTCCCACTGGCAGCCCCTTACAGGTACGCAGATATGTCTCTAGCCTTTGACCAAACAGGAATTCAGCACAATAATTAATAATCATGCCTTATTTATTTTTTAACAAATCCCCCCTTAATCCTTTAATTGCCAAAGGGGTACCCAACGCAATGCATTGTGCACCCTTCTGGATCTCAAAGGGTTAAAAATAATAATTTTTTTATCATGATCCAGAGGTTGAGAGGACGCATTGTGAAACCGTGCACTTCATAACCTCTCTGGTCCCCGAAGGGTTAGTTCCTGGAAAACAGCAATAGACATAAGGATGCAATTTAAACAAAATGACAATTAAAATTCAAATGACCACGAATGATTAATGTAAATAGAGGGAGAGTGCAATTTGCTGTTTGGAAGTGGCATTTTCTGCTGTGAGAACCAAACTGAAAGGTCTTGTTTGTGACCTTTTCACAATGCTGTCATGTCAAATTATAAATGCTAGCAAACGTTATGCTTGATTAACCCCTTAAGGACCGGTCATGTGCCAGGAAAGTCATTGTTTTTTTTTCCCCTGAAGGACCAGTGAGGGTCCTGGCCAGAGGCGTAACTAGAAGCCACTGGGCCCTGGTGCAGAATTTGCTATGGGCCCCTGACCACATTGGCCCCCAAACTCTACATTACCCCCCCGATTTCCGCATTCCTTCCACATTGCCCCAATCTCCACATTGCCTCCACATTGCCCTCAATCTCCACACTGCCTCCACATAGCCTCCAATCTCCACATTGCCTCCACATAGCCTCCAATCTCCACATTGCCTCCACATAGCCCCCAATATCCACATTGCATCCACATTGCTCTCAATCTCCACATTGCCACCACATTACCCCCAATCTCCACATTGCCTCCACATTGCCCTCAATCTCCACATTGCCTCAATCTCCACATTGCCACCACATTGCCTCCAATCTCCATATTGCCACCATATTGCCCTCAATCTCCACATTGCCTCCACATAGCCCCCAATATCCACATTGCATCCACATTGCCCTCAATCTCCACATTGCCCTCAGTGTCCACATTGCCTCCACATTGCCCCCAATAGCCACATTGCCTCCAAACTCCACATTGCCTCCACATTGCCCTCAATCTCCACATTGCCCTCAATCACCACATTGCCCTCAGTGTCCACATTGCCTCCACATTGCCCCCAATATCCACATTGCCTCCAAACTCCTCATTGCCTCCACATTGCCCTCAATCTCCACATTGCCACCACATTGCCCTCAATCTCCTCATTGCCTCCACATTGCTCCCCAATCTCCACATTGCCTCCACATTGCCCCCAGTTCCACATTACCTCCACATTGCCCCTCAATGTCTACCTCTCCACATTGCCCCTATTGACCCCCCCCCGTGTACATCTCCTACCTCCCAGGAGGTCCACCGGCATGGCAGGAGAGGTCTGTGCTTCCTTCTGCACAGATCTCTATACAGCTGTAGCTCCCCAGTGGTCCTCTCTTCAGTAATACAGAGCAATGAGAGATGATGTCATCTCCCAGCGCTCTGCATTACAAGAGTGCGGAAGAGGGAGCTCAGCTGCTAGAGGTCTGTGCCGAAGAAGGCAACAATCTCTTGTTGCGGGTGCCAGGCAGGGGCGTTGCAGGCGGCGGCTGGGACCCTGGAGTGATGGGCATGTCACCTCTATTGTTACTCCGCTGGTCCTGGCACATCATCTACTTTATACTTACAGTTCTCCTCTGGGAGAGCTATAAGCACAAACGGGGTCTGAAATTGACCGCTCCAAGAATGGAGAGGTCTCCCTCAGACTTCCGCTTGGCAAGCTGGTATATGTAACAGGTTACGTATGCCGGCATGTCAGCATACATCAAAGCAGTTTAATAAAATGTAATATTATTATTATTATAATTATTATTTATTTATATAGCGCCAACTAATTCCGCAGCGCTGTACAATAGGGAATAGATATACAGAGATATTAAATAGTACAAATCTAATGTGGAGAACAGATGGATCAGAGGGCCCCCTGCTGGTGAGAGCTTACAGTCTAGAGGAAGGTGGGTTGGACACAGAAGGAGTAAATGCTATTGGGTGTAAGTGCCTCCTGCCACATGAACTGCTGGTCAGTGGGTGGGAGAGAGAAGTGCGATATTGTAGCTATTGTAAATATTGAAAAATAAATGAATTGATATAAGTCCCATCTCTCAAACCTTTATAGTTTGAGAGATATATGCTGAGAAAGTTCCCCCCTCCTGCCCTGTTCACAGACGTCAGCTCTCTAGCTGACAGCATGAGGTTGTGGTCCCGGGGACCGGCCGGCGGCTCTTCAGCAGAGCCGAAATAGTGCTATCTAAAAAGAAATACTTCAGTGGAACGGTCTACAAAGTGTGCCTGGTTTGCAAGTCGTGTTTTGCAAAGGAGTCAAATACTTATTTCACTCAGTAAAATGCAAATCAATTTATAACAGTTTTGAAATGCATTTTTCTGGATGTTTTTGTTGTTATTCTGTCTCTCACTGTTCAAATAAACCTCCCATTAAAATTATAGACTGATCATTTCTTTGTCAGTGGGCAAACGTACAAAATCAGCAGGGGATCAAATAATTTTTTCCCTCAGTGTATGCAGCCGCATACCTTGCCTATTAATCTTATGAGTACCAGAGGGACAGCAAACACATTGCAATGTGTTGCTACCTCTCTGGTACTCATAGTGTTAATTATACAATACAAATACAATGGGGGCATGTTGTAAAAAAATAGGAGAAGAACAATGTTGAATTTAACTGGAGAAAGAAAGTCATTGGAGCACTGTAAGTCGAATTTTAAAGGGGGGGGGGTTAAAATGTCGAATGGGAACAATACTTGTTGAATTAAAATGGTGAAAGTAAGCACTATAATTTGAATTTCAAAAGGGGGGTTAATATGTTGAAGGGGCACTCTATGTAGGATTTTGATAATGTGGAGAACACATCTAATGCTAAACTTGATCTGTCTTCAAACATACTCCTATTTCCTTGGATTTTGACATTTTGTGCGTTCCTTTTAGGTGGTAGTTGAATAAAAGCAGACAACTCCAATGTGCTGTCTACGCCAGTTTTGTTTTACCGTGGTTCTGCAACAGAATACCGGCGTAACACATGTTTTCAGAATACACGTTGCTTGTTTATAATGTAACTCTGGATTAAGTGCGGGTAATAGAATTGAGTCCTTTATCTATTATCACTCAATACAAACAGCATACACCACATCAAATAAATACCCTCTTAAAGAGATAGTAATACTTCGTTTTATCTTTATTTTATTTTGTAGGCATTAAAAAAACATGAAGAACGATATAAGTCTTATCTCTCAAACCTTTATGGTTTGAGAGATAATCACAAGCAAAGTTTCCCCTCCCGCCCCTTTTACCTAGTGTAAGCCATCTCTTCTCAGATGTGGAATGCAGTCCATAGACCAGACGGATAACAGGGGACAATCTTCTTCCTATGAGAACAATGAAAGCCCTGCCCCCCTTGACAAGTTTTTCAGGTTTTTCCCTCTTCTTAAATGAAGATTGTCCCTCTCTGCAGTCTACCTGGGCACCTCCCTTCTGATCTGGCTGAGCAGTGTTACATCAGTAAAAGGGGCAGGAGGGGGACACTTTTTCATTGAATTACTCTTGAACTACAACTCTGACAGAATTGAAATAAGACTCTCCAAAGTCCAAATACTATGATGATTAATTAGAGCTGCTTTTATTATGAAACATTACTATCCCTTTAAACGGATAATTTACACATGAGCTAAAAAGAACATTTAGGATTCTATTTTAAGGATTTAACATGAATAATTCATTTTGTACATATGCTAGCTGTAAGTACGTTAATGTTCTATCAGCCTATTTCATTTTTTAGTGTGTTAGTGTGCCATTAACCCTTTGAGTGGCCACGAGATGCTTTGGATTCCTCCCTGTCACTGAAAGGGTTAACTGGCACGCTTAGAGTCGTCCACAATAATTCTGTTCATTGTCGACATTCTCACTGACACTTATGAAAATGATGTTTGTTGAACTTTTGTATAGCGAACAGGCTATAATTTGACATCTTTATCAATAATAAATGAATGCAGCCCAAACTCATGTTCATTTTTGATCATGTGGCCTAGGGTTGCCCGTAGGTCATTGATAGGAAACTTGAGGCCCTCCAGCTACTGTCACACGCACATATTTCCCTGCCAGCAAGTTGCCCATCCTTGCTCTAGGCTATGGGGAGCTGTAAAGATAATAAAATCTCTCCATCATACATAGTACACCACCTATATTATGACTTTTACATATAAGAAACAGGTAAAAAATACTGTGCCCAGCAAAGAATGCAAAGCTTACAATGTTTCCCAGAATTCCATGCAGCAACCTGGAAATGAGAGCACACACACTGCAATTCTCCTTTTAGATTCCAAACGCATACAAATATGAGTCCCTTAGCTCACTGCTTCCTAACCTTTAAGCCGTGACATATTGTTTTTTTTTTTTATGACATGTAGCTGGAAAAGCAATGTTAGTTTATTTGGGACATCATTACACAATGAGCTTTATTATCTGACATATAGATGTGCCTGGTTGGGAACAGCGGTCTTAGTTTTTTTTTATATATCTAATACAGCAAAGCTCATTGATTGAAGCTTGATCATGAATAAGCGCGCTTGTCGCGTGAAACGCGTTGATCTTTTGTAATGTAACAACTGCTGTACTGACTCTGTAAGTCTCACCCTATTCATTCTCCGTTTGTTCTTCGTTGATATCACAAACAGCAAGTATGATTTTAATACGTATTTGAAATAAAGTGCGATGTTTTAAATGAAGTCTGTTTGATATACATACTATGTGACGGTGGTGCGATATATGGGATGGTTTTTGTTTATTTGTGATTACATTGAAGGTTTGGAGAAGCTGTTTTTCCCACACGCACACTGGTCTAAGATGTTTTTTATGAAGACGGTATAGTCTATAAGTCTGTGTCACATGTGGAAGGATTTACCAGCTTTCTTTGGAGCCGCTGAATTGTGGTTCAGACTTTATTATTATAGATGATGTCATCTCCCAGCGTTCTGCATTATGAGAGTGCCGGTCTGCCGGAGGGAATACTGATCTCCCTCCGGCAGACCGGCACTCTTTTAATGCAGAATCACAGCACTCTGCATTTCTTAATTGCGGGTGTCAGGCGAGGGGACGCAGGGGGCGGCTGGGCCCCTGGAGTGACGGGCCCGGTCGCAGGTGCGACCCCTATAGTTACGCCACTGAGCAGGGTGATGTGATTACCAAGGTCTATCAACCAGTGTTCCTGTATGAGATCAGATAGAAGGGATGTCCTGTGTGGTGACCCAGGGATCCCAGATAGAATAGAAAGTGTGCATGGAATCCATTCTAAGAGTGTTGCATCTGTCCATTTTAATGAAAAAATTCACGCATCGCTTCCATTCTGAGAGAATCAGTGATGTATCAGATTTCCAATGGAGAGGAATGAAAGATTTGGCTATGCATAAAAGATGTATTAATAGAGTTCTCCGATTACGATCCTGTGATAGGCATAATTTAAGAGTGCAAAAGAAGCAGACAGAGATAGAGGGTCCATGAGGAGGGCGATGCTTAACATTTTATTCAAATGGAATAAGATATTTGTCCAGCAGAGCAGTATGTTTGGGCAGCACCACCACAGATGTATCATGGAGCCTTGTGTAACTCCACATCTCCAGCAACTGGTAGAAGAGTTTGGATAATTTGTATGGGGGTAATGTACCATCTGGATATCAGTTTGTAGTTAATTTTCCTAATGGAAGAGGCAAATGGAATGCAGCAATTGTAATCTTTCTTTCCAATGCTTATACGTCTATCGAGATTCCTAAATCTGTCTCCCACAGGACAAAGAAATATGGTTTGGATTGAGCGGGGGGTTGGTGTAACAAGGAGAGTGGGAGTACACACGGGTAATACAGACACATCAGCGATGTTTAAGCCTGAGACATAACAATCTCACTCTTTTGATGCGGACAAGATTGTCATGTTGTCCTTTTCATTCCGTCGACATGTTTAATGCGCTGTTTACTTGCCTGACCAATAGTGGGCGACGTTTTCATAGTGAACCGTTCTAGATGTAGGGAGAGAGGTATGGAGTTCCCTAGGGAAGGAGTAGAAAGTGAAAAAGGTTGCAGGCAGGAGAGGGCAGAGGGTGTGGGTGGTGTAACAAAAATGGTGTTTTATGCTGAGTGAAGGCAGCAACTGGGAATGTAAGTGCAAATAAGGGAAGAGACAAAAGGGGAGGCAGCAGTTTAGAGAGCTCTAAAATGGACCTGTCGCCTTGATTCAAGTTTGCATATTTGAAAACTTCATGAAAAACTGCCTATTTGTCATATTAACCAAAAATAGAAGAAAATATACGCTTAAGGAGATGTTCATACTTAGTTCCTTATGCTGTTATCTGCTATTATGTGCTGGTACATGATGTATGCTAATTAAGCTTTTTCAGTTATGTTTTAATATGATAATGACATTTTTCTGCGATGTTCCATATGCTAATTAAGCATTGTGCTGCACCAGGAGACTTTCACTTTTCCCCAGTAATGAAAGTGTGAATATTTTCTAAACTAGACACCTGCTGGACTTTTTGTTAATGTATCACAGTTTTGAATGAAGTTTTCACATATGTAAAAAAAAAAAAAAAAAAAAAAAGAAATTCAAGGTGACATCCAATCTAACCCTTTGAATGCCAGGGGGGTATCCAGTGCATAGCTTTGCATTTTACAGACAAATGTGCCTTGTAGTGCTGATTGATACATGTTTTTACAGACTACTTGCCTTGTAGTGCTGATTGATACATGTTTTTACAAACGTACTTGCCTTGTAGTGCTGACTGATATTTTTACAGACGTACTTTTCTTGTTGTACCGATTGAAACATCTTTCTACAGATTTACATGCCTTGTAGTGCCAGTTGATACATAGTGCAGATTGATACACCTTTTTACACACTTACTTGCCTTGTAGTGCTGATTAATACATGTTTTTACAGACGTACTTGCCTTGTAGTGCAGATTGATACACAGTGCAGATTACTACACCTTTGTACAGACTTTCTTGCCTTGTAGTGTAGATTGATACGTAGTGCAGATTGATACACATTTTTACAGACGTTCTTGCCTTGTAGTGCAGATTGATACACATTTTAACAGACTTACTTGCCTTCTAGTGCAGATTGATACATCTTTTTACAGACTTCCTTGCCTTGTAGTGCCGATTTATACGTAGTGCAGATTGATACACATTTTAACAGACTTACTTGCCTTTTAGTGCTGATTGATACATAACGCAGATTGATACACATTTTTGCAGACTTACATGCCTTGTAGTAAAGATTGATACATCTTTTTAGACTTACGTGCCATGTAGTGAAGATTGATACACCTTTTTACAGACTTACTTGCCTCGTACTCCAGATTGATACATCTGTTTACAGACTTACGTGCCTTGTAGTGCTTATTGATACACTAGTGTAAAAGCCCGTGTACACGGGCCAAGCGTTCTGGCAGTGTCTACTGCGCTTGACTGCATCAGACAAACATACATCTGGCCTTTTATATATATTGATGTTTTTACAGACTTGCTAGCCTTGTAGCATAGTTTGATACATGTTTTTACAGATTATTTGCCTTGTAGTGCAGATCGATAAGTGTTTTAACGGACTTACTTGCCTTGTAGTGCTTATTGATACATGTTTTTACAGACATATTTACCTTGTAGTGACAATTTATTCATCTTCTCACATATTCTCACATACATCTTACTTGCCTTTTAGTGCCGATTGATACATAGTGCAGATTACTACACTTTTTTGCATACTTACTTGCCTTGTAGTTCCGATTGATACAACTTTTTACAGAATTTGTTGCCTTGCAGTACAGACTGATACAGCGTTTTAGATTTACTTGCCTTGTAGTGAAGATTGTTACATCTTTTTTAGACTTCCATGCCTTGTAGTGCAGATTGATACATCTTTTTAAACTTACTTGCCTTGTAGTGCAGATTGATACATCTTTTTACAGACTTCCTTGCCTTGTAGTGCCGATTTATACGTAGTGCAGATTGATACACCTTTTTTACAGACTTACTTGCCTTTTAGTGCTGATTGATACATAATGCAGACTGATACACCTTTTTACAGACTTACTTGCCTCGTACTGCAGATTGATACATCTGTTTACAGACTTACGTGCCTTGTAGTGCTTATTGATACACTAGTGTAAAGGCCCGTGTACATGGGCCAAGCATTCAGGCAGTGTCTACTGCACTTGACTGCATCGGACAAACATACATCTGGCCTTTTATATATATTGATGTTTTTACAGACTTGCTATCCTTGTAGTACAGTTTGATACATGTTTTTACAGATTATTTGCCTTGTAGTGCAGATTGATAAGTGTTCTTACGGACTTACTTGCCTTGTAGTGCTTATTGATAAATGTTTTTACAGACGTACTTACCTTGTAGTGACGATTTATACATCTTTTCACATACATCTTACTTGCCTTTTAGTGCCGATTGATACATAGTGCAGATTGCTACACTTTTTTTGCAGACTTATTTGCCTTGTAGTTCTGATTGATACAACTTTTTACAGAATTTGTTGCCTTGCAGTACAGACTAATACAGCGTTTTAGATTTACTTGCCTTGTAGTGCAGATTGTTATGTCTTTTTTAGACCTGCATGCCTTGTAGTGCAGATTGTTACATCTTTTTAGACTTACTTGCCTTGTAGTGCAGATTGATACATCTTTTTAGACTTGCTTGCCTTGTAGTGCAGATTGATACATCTTTTTAGACTTGCTTGCCTTGTAGTGCAGATTGATACATCTTTTTAGACTTCCATGCCTTGTAGTACAGACTGATACATCTTTTTAGACTTCCATGCCTTGTAGTGCAGATTGATACATCTTTTTAGACTTATTTGCCTTGTAGTGTAGATTGATACATCTTTTTAGACTTATTTGCCTTGTAGTGCAGATTGATACATAATTTTGGACTTGCATGCCTTGTAGTGCTGATTGATACATCTTTTTAGACTTACTTGCCTTGTGCTGCAGATTGATACATCTTTTTTAGACTTATGTGCCTTGTAGTGCAGACTGATACATCTTTTTTAGACTTACTTGCCTTGTACTGCAGACTGATACATCTTTTTACAGACTTTCTTGCCTTGTAGTGCGGCTTATATATTTTTTTACAGACTTACTTGAATTGTGCTGTAAACTTCATTGTGATGCAGAGTATGTACAGAGAGATCTGTAAACCAGAATACAGTGTTCCACATCAAATTCTAAAGTAAGGACGAGAAGAAATAAAACTCACAGGCTTCACATCTAACATTCCTTGTCAAAACTTATACATTTACCCGGAGGGAGGAAAATAAAAATTCCAGTAAAACAGTTTCAAGTTATGTTTCACAAGGGAAATCAATGTCACTTTGTTCTAGGAATATTTCCATATTAAAGGAATCATAATCCTCTCTCTCTCTCTCTCTCTCTCTCTCTCTCTCTCTCTCTATATATATATATATATATATATAATCTATATATAGAGAGACTAAATAGAAACCCTGCATGGAGACAAAGCACAATGTGAATGTGTGCAACCTACCTTAACCCCTTAGGACAGCTCACCTAGCTGCCTAGCCACCCACCAATCTAACCTATAAGGTCTGTCCTGTGGGCAATCTACATCCAGTCAAGATGACCCTTTTCCTTAGCTGTCATTGGTCCAATCTATATGCAATGATTAAACATGTTTGTCACACTTATTTTACATTTAAAGGAGCAGTAAACTTTTCTTATTAAAAAATACATATTGTAGGGCTTTTCCTGTTGAGTAAAATAAGGGTATTCCTACTTCTGTGTGATGGATATTTTGAGAGTTATTACAGCTTAAACCCATGTTTTTTTTTCATTAGCAGTGTCCTCTAGTGGTCAAATTCCAATTAATTATTCTGTTACATTCTAAGGGAAAGGAAAGTCAGTGACTTACAGTTCTCCATAGAATGTGATAAAAAACTGCTGAGTCACTTCCTGTCAATTAGAACCATCAGGAAGTAAACACAGTAAATTCACTTCCTGTCAGTTAGAACTATCAGGAAGTAAACACAGTAAATTAACTTCCTGATTATTTAAACTGTTATAAATTTGTAATAAAACAACTGACAGCGGTGAGTGGGTCCTTGTTTTACTCATATAGCTTTTCATGAAAAAAAGTTTACTGCTCCTTTAAAGGGACATTTCACTCCCTTGTGATTATCAGCCAGTGAGATTACACTGCTTTCATATTAACTCTTTATTTGGAAAAGACTTCTCCAACACATTTTGAAGCAACGCACTGGAGATTATTTTTAAACCTAATAAGACTAACGCCTCATAATTATGACCCCTCCTCCCTTATACCTTAATCTGGTCATAAAATTCTAATGGCCACTATTAATCAATTGTGTCCAATTTTCCAGAATTAATCTTTTATTAGTACTGATATAATGTACACAGGGCGGACACAATGCTTTAATGCGTGTCTCTTGGACCTCCCACTCCTCCCACTGAAGACATCCAAAAAAAGTCTTTGGAAGAAGAGGCATCTTCATTCCTGGGAACTTGCTAGTCTTCAATCCCCGGAGAGGTCTCATGTGCTGCCAATAGGAGGATGTCAATGAGGCAATTCATGTTATAAAAGGGGAGGGGCTTAATGTGGTGGGTGGAACTTAACCATATTTGTGCCATAAAGTGAGTGGGAAGGAGGAGAAGTGGGTGGGAAGAGGAAGGAACAGGGTGGGAAGGAGGAGAAGTGGGTGGGAAGTGGGCGGAACAAGGTGGGAAGGAGGAGAAGTGGGCAGAACAGAGTGGGAAGGAGAAGTGGGTGGGATGCGGGCAGAACAGTGTCAGAAGGAGTACAAGTGGAAGGAAAGCAGGCAGAACAGGGTGGAAAGGAGGAAAAGATGGGGGAAATGAGAGGAACAGGATGGAAAGGAAGAGACTCGGGCATGAAATGGGAGAAACAGAGTGGGAAGAAGGAAAAGTGGGTGAGAAGCGGGAGGAACAGGGTGGGAAGGATGATAATTCATTGGGAAGTAGGCAGAACAGGGTGGAAAGGAGGAGAAGTGGGAGGAACAAGGTGGCAAGGAGGAGAAGTGGGAGGGAAGTGGGAGGAACAGAGTGGGAAGGAAGGGTGGGAAGAGGGAGAAGTGGGAGGAGCAGGGTGGGAAGGAGGAGATGTGGGAGGGAAGTGGGAGGAACAGGGTGGGAAGAGGGAGAAGTGGGAGGAGCAGGGTGGGAAGGAAGAAAAGTGGGAGGAACAGGGTGTGAAGGAGAAGTGGGAGGGAAGTGGGAAGAACAGGGTGTGAAGGAGAAGTGGGAAGAAGGAGAAGTGGGAGGAACAGGGTGGGAAGGAAGAGAAGTGGGAGGGAAGTGGGAGGAACAGGGTGGGAATGAGAAGTGGGAGGGAAGTGGGAGGAACAGAGTGGGAAGGAGGAGAAGTGGGGGAAACAGGGTGGGAAGGAAGGGTGGGAAGAGGGAGAAGTGGGAGGAGCAGGGTGGGAAGGAGGAGATGTGGGAGGGAAGTGGGCGGAACAGGGTGGGAAGAGGGAGAAGTGGGAGGAGCAGGGTGGGAAGGAAGAGAAGTGGGAGGGAAGTGGGAGGAACAGGGTGGGAAGGAGGAGAAGTGGGGGGAACAGGGTGGGAAGGAAGGGTGGGAAGAGGGAGAAGTGGGGGGAACAGGGTGGGAAGGAAGGGTGGGAAGAGGGAGAAGTGGGAGGAGCAGCGTGGGAAGGAGGAGATGTGGGAGGGAAGTGGGAGGAACAGGGTGGGAAGAGGGAGAAGTGGGAGGAGCAGGGTGGGAAGAGGGAGAAGTGGGAGGAACAGGGTGGGAAGGAAGAGAAGTGGGAGGGAAGTGGGAGGAACAGGGTGGGAAGAGGGGGAAGTGGGAGGAACAGGGTGGGAAGAGGGAGAAGTGGGAGGAACAGGGTGGGAAGGAAGAGAAGTGGGAGGGAAGTGGGAGGAACAGGGTGGGAAGAAGGAGAAGTGGGAGGGAAGTGGGAGGAACAGGGTGGGAAGGAGGAGAAGTGGGGGAAACAGGGTGGGAAGGAAGGGTGGGAAGAGGGAGAAGTGGGGGGAACAGGGTGGGAAGGAAGGGTGGGAAGAGGGAGAAGTGGGAGGAGCAGCGTGGGAAGGAGGAGATGTGGGAGGGAAGTGGGAGGAACAGGGTGGGAAGAGGGGGAAGTGGGAGGAACAGGGTGGGAAGAGGGAGAAGTGGGAGGAGCAGGGTGGGAAGGAAGAGAAGTGGGAGGGAAGTGGGAGGAACAGGGTGGGAAGAGGGGGAAGTGGGAGGAACAGGGTGGGAAGAGGGAGAAGTGGGAGGAGCAGGGTGGGAAGGAAGAGAAGTGGGAGGGAAGTGGGAGGAACAGGGTGGGAAGAAGGAGAAGTGGGAGGGAAGTGGGAGGAACAGGGTGGGAAGAGGGAGAAGTGGGAGGAGCAGGGTGGGAAGGAAGAGAAGTGGGAGGGAAGTGGGAGGAACAGGGTGGGAAGAAGGAGAAGTGGGAGGGAAGTGGGAGGAACAGGGTGGGAAGGAGGAGAAGTGGGGGAAACAGGGTGGGAAGGAAGGGTGGGAAGAGGGAGAAGTGGGGGGAACAGGGTGGGAAGGAAGGGTGGGAAGAGGGAGAAGTGGGAGGAGCAGCGTGGGAAGGAGGAGATGTGGGAGGGAAGTGGGAGGAACAGGGTGGGAAGAGGGGGAAGTGGGAGGAACAGGGTGGGAAGAGGGAGAAGTGGGAGGAGCAGGGTGGGAAGGAAGAGAAGTGGGAGGGAAGTGGGAGGAACAGGGTGGGAAGAGGGGGAAGTGGGAGGAACAGGGTGGGAAGAGGGAGAAGTGGGAGGAGCAGGGTGGGAAGGAAGAGAAGTGGGAGGGAAGTGGGAGGAACAGGGTGGGAAGAAGGAGAAGTGGGAGGGAAGTGGGAGGAACAGGGTGGGAAGAGGGAGAAGTGGGAGGAGCAGGGTGGGAAGGAAGAGAAGTGGGAGGGAAGTGGGAGGAACAGGGTGGGAATGAGAAGTGGGAGGGAAGTGGGAGGAACAGGGTGGGATGGAAGGGTGGGAAGAAGGAGAAGTGGAAGGAACACGGTGGCAAGGAGGAGAAGTGAGAGGGAAGTGGGTGGAACAGGGTGGGAAGGAGAAGAAACTCACCACCACTGGAGAATCAACCTCTGTCCCCAGAGATCCGGTAATTCATTCTGAAAGCCAGCAGGTCCAGTGATTTCCTATGTATGGTTATTTTGGAGACCTGCAAAAAGATCAGCGTACAAAGCGGGGCAGAGACATCAAACCGATTTGCTCCCTGTTACAGGGAATCACGTCTGGTCTTTCCTTTTTGAATTCTCCGCGGAGCCTCAGTACCTTGAAGATTAAATTGTTAATGCCAGATTTATGATTACAAATTATGAACACGATTTATCAAGGAGCAGATTACGGTTTCTTGAAATGACAGCGAGAGTTCATTTTTACTCTATTTATCTTGTAGAATGGTGTGATAATTAATATAATCAATCCTGCTTCACGGACTGTGTTCGCAGAATGGCATAAATTCAGAAAGCCAGGCTTAAAAACGTAATTTATTTTTTTTTTATGGATTCATTAACCCTTTAAGGACTGCTAACACTTCCTTATTAAAAAAAAAACAAAAAATTTTCATCTGAGCCAAAAATTCTCATGGCCCCTATGTACTTTTCCATGTAATTTTGCTGAAAAGATAACATTGTCAGTCATTAAAGGATGTCATGCCCTTGGAGGCGGACATAGCACTTGCTAGAAGGACCATAGGACCTTAAAGGGATAGTAATACTTAAAATGTAAAAATAATATGTTGTAGGGTTTATCCCCCTGAGTAAAACAAGAGTACTCCCACTGCTGAGAGGTGTTTCATTCAAAAGTTATTAATTTTCAAAGTTGAATTTTTTAGGTGCAATATCACAGTGGCCTGAAATTGTACAGTGGCGCTGTTGCTACACGATCCTATGGACAGCTCTGGTCCCAGGACCATAAATCTCCATAGGATGGTGTAGCAACAGCGCCACTATACAATTTCAGGCCACCGTGATATTGCACCTAAAAAATTCAACTTTGAAAATTAATAACTTTTGAATGAAACACCTTTCAGCAGTGGGAGTACTCTTGTTTTACTCAGGGGGATAAACCCTACAACATATTTTTTTTACATTTTAAGTATTACTATCCCTTTAAACTCTTCACGGTGTGCATGGTGATTTTAAACCCTTTAAGGACCATGGATATTGTTTCACAATGAGATGCACTCACTTCTGGTCCTAAAAAGGATAGTAATGTTTCAAAATAAATACAGCTCCAATTATTCTTGATAGTATTTGGCCCGTGTTGGGCAGTATTATCAATCTCTACAATGTGTAGTTCCAGAGTAATTGAATGATAAAGTATCCCCCTCCCACCCTTTTACCTAGTGTAAGTCACCTCCCCTCAGATCTGGTCTCTTGACCGGACAGGTCACATCAAGGGACAATCTTCTTACTGTGATCATAAGGAAAACCCTGCCCCCCTTGTAGGAGCTGGACAGGTTTTTTCTTATGCTAACAGAAGATTGTCCCTTGCTGTGATCCATCCGGGCTGTCTTGCTGTGCAGCTTTATAGTAGCATACCTCCCAACATTTCAAATTGCCAAAGAGGGACACTTGTGTTTTAGGGGGTGTTGCTGGGGGCGTAGCTGGTGGGCGGGACATTACCGAGAATTTTTAGGCTGTTTCATGACCTATCGACAGCTCCTTGTGTAACTAATAAATGACTTATAACAAGATCATAGTATTTTATTTACACAGACTAATTTATAAACACAAATACTGACCTTTAAAGAAACATTAATGTGAGTTTTATTGCTGTAGAGCAATGTGATACACTTATATACACACCACACTGTATGATGTCCTAAAAAGAGAGACATCAGGGTGGGAAAGAGGGAAGAGGGATTTGGGTGTAAAAGAGGGATTGTCCCTCCTAAAGAGGGACACTTGGGAGGTATGTAATAGGTAAAAGGGGTGGGAGGGGGACACTGTATAATTCAATTACTCTGGAACTACACATCCTAGAGAATGATAATACCGCTCTACGTGGCCCAAAAACGATAAAGAATAATTGGAGCTGCATTTATTTTGAAACTTTGCTATCCCTTCGATGAACTCTTCGTGCTTCAATTTCAAAAGCTGCAGCAACTGTCATGTCTGCCTCCATGAACTTGATATCCAGATCTGATTGAAGATGTTAACCTTTGTACAAACACATGAGGGCCAAATTCTTAAGGGACATAAGGATTTTTTGGCCACAGGTAAGTTTAACCCCTTAGAGTCCGGTGACGTACCCGGACCGTCACGCTGGTCCGGCACTTAAGGACCAGTGACGGTCCTGGTACGTCACGTACTATTACTCACCGCGCTCCTGCAGGAGCGCGGTGAGTAATACCGGGGACTGAATTTGATCGCTCCAAGACCGGAGCGATCTCTTTCAGTCCCTCAGTTCGGCGTGCCGCCCCACGTGATCAGTCACATGGGGCGGCACGCCGAAATTCCCTATCTGGTCCTTAAAGGACCACTCACCCCATGACCGCTGGTCGTTAAGGGGTTAAGAGGTTATTTTTATTAGTTGGTGTTGGTATCACTTACCCATTTACATAGAGGCAGACATGATTGTTTTGAAACTTTTCCCTCTAATCTCTTTTAGGAAGAAAGGAAGCTCTCAGTCTGGGGAAGGGTGTCTGGGTTCTTCCTTGTGTCTTGCAACAACAAACCATATCTGTCAGAACTAATTAAAGATTCATTATGAGGAATAAATACATTCAGCATTTATTTATAGGGGCCATTCGGATTTTCTGTCCAGGGTCACATGATTCTTAGACATCTGACATGGATCCCTATTCAACAATGCATCAATTACAAAGTCCTTCTCACCTTAATGCTCTTCACACTGCTACCCCTCTTTGCATCTCTTTCCTCATCGCCTCTTATTATGTTCCTAGCCACCACCTTCGCTCAGCACACAACGCCCTTCTTGTTGCACCATCCGCACCCTCTCCCATCTCAAACCTTTTCCACTTTCCGCTCCCTACCTATAGAACTCCATACCTGTCTTTAAGTCAACCCTGAAATCTTATCTTCTGGAGCACTAGGACCATGCATTACCTTTGGCCAAACTCAGAACTTGTAATCTCCCCCCTGTTCAACTAGATCAGAAGGGAGGTGCCCAGGTAGACTGCAGAGTGGGACAATCTTCAATTAAGATAAGGGAAAAAGCTGAAAAACTTGTCAAGGGGGGCAGGGCTTTCATTGTTCTCATAGGAAGAAGATTGTCCCCTGCTGTTATCTGTCTGGTCTATGGACTGGATTCCACATCTGAGAAGAGATGGCTTACACTAGGTAAAAGGGGTGCAGGGCTTTCATTGTTCTCATAGGAAGAAGATTGTCCCCTGCTGTTATCTGTCTGGTCTATGGACTGGATTCCACATCTGAGAAGAGATGGCTTACACTAGGTAAAAGGGGGGCAGGGCTTTCATTGTTCTCATAGGAAGAAGATTGTCCCTGCTGTTATCTGTCTGGTCTATGGACTGGATTCCACATCTGAGAAGAGATGGCTTACACTAGGTAAAAGGGGCGGGAGGGGAAACTTTGCTTGTCAATATCTCATAAACCATAAAGGTTTGAGAGATGAGACATATATCATTCTTCATGTTTTTTTAATGCCTACAAAATAAAATAATGTTAAAACGAAGTATTACTATCCCTTTAATAGGACCAGATCTACTTTGTAATGTAGGACACTTATGAAAAACACACAATGCAGGGTTCTAAGGGTCTCCAGGCAGCAAGGCAGAAGGATATTTCCTATGAGTCCTGCATTTAACATTACTTTAGATTTACTATATTCTTAAAGGCTGTCCCAGGTACTCATTAGTCAATGCTACTTTTGTATTAACCCTTTGAATGTCAGAGGTATACCCAATGCATTGCTTTGCCTGCCAGACGGGTATCCACCCATTGCTCTAGAATGCAAGGGATTAGGAAGCCTTTAAAATCAATGGGAAAGAGTCTGATTTAATGAAAGCATCAATTCTGGAACAAACCTAGGAACTGACCCAGAGACTGAGGTTTTTATACTTACCAGGTCCCCAGGAACAGAGGCTGATTCTCAGGGATCAGTGAGTTCCACTGTAACTCCTCCTACTTCACTGACAGTTCCACCCACTCTCCTCCCTGTTCTGGAATGGAGGCTGATTCTCAGGGATCAGTGAGTTCCCTTGTAACTCCGCCCACTTCACTGATAGTTCCACCCACTCTCCTCCCTGTTCTGGAATGGAGGCTGATTCTCAGGAATCAGTGAGTTCCCTTGTAACTCCGCCCACTTCACTGATAGTTCCACTCACTCTCCTCCCTGTTCTGGAATGGAGGCTGATTCTCAGGGATCAGTGAGTTCCCTTGTAACTCCGCCCACTTCACTGATAGTTCCACCCACTCTCCTCCCTGTTCTGGAATGGAGGCTGATTCTCAGGAATCAGTAAAGAATAAATCTAAATATGGGTTTAGCCACAAAAGCAGGTCTGGTTACATGAGGAGGTGTGGTTAGGTGTGGGTCCAAGGCAGGGCTAAGGGAACCAGAGGGGGGCTGTGCCAAGGGGTGCTTGAGATGTAAATCTGGGCCTGAGCGGAAACTGGGAGAGATATGAGGTGGGTGGAGGGATGAGGGGAGCAGAAATATGTTTTTTTTTTTTCGTCTCGTGTGTAATATATATCCTCCACTTCACATAATGTGAAAAGCAGCAACATTATGATTATTATACCCCAAAGTTTACAATATATGTAACTACGGCCTCCATCAGTGGAAGACGGCACGTCAATTCAGCAGCACTTACTTGACATAATCAGCCAGACATGATAAGATGTATCAACTAATGGGCCATCCTATTGTGATTGTGTTTGGGAATTCCTGGTAAGGTTCAAGATGACCAATCGAAACGTGGGTGCTGTGACTTTGCCCCTCTTAAGGCTCTAATAAGAGTTAGCAAAGGATGGAAATGTCATGCACTTCCAACATAAAAGATTCACAGAGGTCCTGAAGTAAAAACAATTGTCTTTATTGAATAACTATAAACATACCTGTACAAAAGTGTCAATCAATATTTGTAGTCAATGGAGAGGTCTAAAGCTATGGGTACAGTCAGTCAGATGTGTAGCAAAACTTTTCAGGCGGATCCACGCTTACAACGCTTACTCATGATCCCTGGATGTCTTAGCATACAATGTGTCTGTCCTTTATACCTCAGCCAGCCCATCGCCGAACATCAATCAATACTAAAGTGGACTTAGTAGAGAGCTAATCTCTAAAGTCACATGATCGCCAGAGGAAGCCCTATTGCTTGAAATTCAAAAAACAATGGCCAATCGCTGACCACAGAGCTAATGGTTTCTATCCAATCAGAAACTATGCACCATAATGTTAAAGGTAGGCTTTAAGAAACTGCTGACTAAAGATCACATGATTGTGGTTAACCTCCATAAAAGAAGCAACCACATTCCTAATCATAAAACATCCACCTAAAACGGCGCTTAAGCCTCTCATTTATCCATATCCAAAAACCAAACAAAGGCTTAGAAATACGACATGTCAACAAACACACAAACCACCATCCTACACAGAAGAGTCATGCCTGGGATCCCAACAGTGCTCCACTAAACCAGAGAGCTTGCACACAAAATGTACCCATCAGTGGGCCACCTCTTCATGGTGGGTCCTGGACAAATGCCCAGTTTGCCCATTGGCTAAAGAGGCCCTGCTCAAAGGTTTAATCTGTCTTTGTGATGTATTAGTGTAATAATTAATGCAAATCTGCCCATCTGACAGGGAAGTCATTAAACAAGAACACTTCTGTGAGACGTTCTTTTGATGTACATAAAGGCTGTTTGAACAAATAACCACCTTTTCAGGGCTGTCAGGAGTTGAATGGTTCTGTACAGTGAAAAATGGATTTTATCACACTTTCTTCCTGGAAAAGATGTTATTTTATATTGTAAGGTGACATTTTCGCTTTCAGCCCTGATGCACCAATAATGACTTTGTCCAACAGATCATTTTTTTCTCTTATATTTTTTCCATTTAATTTAACAGTGATGGCTGTTCTCACTAAAAGTGAGATATACACTAAGGGATCTTACATATGGATTCATTTGTAGTAGCCAATACAAGTCCAGTTTTATTAATACAAAGATATGAGAACATTGGTACTTGTTGATACCTTTTTTATTTTGAGAGATCAACTCTCTTCCTCCGGTAAAGCAACACTCTCTCTCTTGAAGGCTTGTCTTAAAGTGATAGTAATGTTTCACAATAAAAGCAGCTCCAATTAATCTTCCTAGTATTTGGACCACGGAGAGTGTTATTTCAATACTGTCAGAGTTGTAGTTCAATAGTAATTGAATGATAAATTATCCCCCTCCCACCCCTTTTACCTAGTATAACACTGCTCACCAGAGATGTGGAATCTGGTCACTTGATCAGACAGGTCACAGCAAGGGACAGTCTTCTTACTGTGATCATAATGAAAACCCTGCCCCTCTTGACAGATTTTCAGGTGTTTCCTTATGATCACTGAAGATTGTCCCTCTCTGCGATCCATCCGGACAGTCTTGCTGCTCTGAGGTGAGCAGTGTTACATCAGTAGAAGGGGCGGGAGGGGGATACTTTATCATTCAATTACTCTTGAACTACAACTCTGACAGTATTGAAATAACACTCTCCATGGCCCAAATACTATGAAGATTAATTGGAGCTGCTTTTATTGTGGAACATTACTATCCCATATTTCATATGGATGACATTCTGTCTCCCATATTCTTTACTCTCCTTCTCTGCATTCCCCAATAAGCCCATCTCATAGGGTGATCACATGTCCCTGATTTTAGATCAAAGGATTTTATTTATTTATAAACTAATTGAACAGCCTGTTACACGCGCCACAGTGCCACTGCCAACCAGTCGCGGGGAAGTCATGCGCAGTAGAGACTGCCCGCGCCACTGCTGATACAGAGCTGGACGCTCCTTCGGAGCGGCCAGCTCTGTATCAGCCGCGGCATGGGCAGTCTCTACTGCGCATGACTGCAGCACGCGCAACAGTGTCTACTGCGCGTGTCGTGGCGTTACACACGATTTAGCAAATTATTATATAGGATACACATAGCTCTTTAGTTTGTGTGTACCCCTCTGGCACTCAAAGAGTTAATGCGGGACAGTTTCCCCTAAAAAAAAAAGGGACACTTAGGAGGTATGAACGAATGGTCAAAGTTTGTATCCTGTTAAAAAAAAAAATCCACAAATCATCACAGGAAAACGTATAAAAATGTTTTTGTGTTTTTTTTTTTAACTTTTTTCAATTCTTTTTGTAGATTATTTTTTAACTAAATGATGGGTTACCCTATAAATGTAGCATCAACAGAAAGTCCTACTTATGCTTATAAAACAGTATATAATTTGTGTGGGGGTACTCAATGAATTAGAAGGAAATATGGCTGAACACAGACATACAAGATATTATGGGTCCATACATCCCAAGTGTCCCTCTCTAAGAGATATTAGGGGTCCATACATCCCAAGTGTCCATCTTTAGGAGATATTAGGGGTACATACCTCCCAAGTGTCCCTCTTTAGGAGATATTAGGGGTGCATACCTCCCAAGTGTCCCTCTTTAGGAGATATTAGGGCTCTGTACCTCCCAAGTGTCCCTCTTTAGGAGATATTAGGGGTCTGTACCTCCCAAGTGTCCCTCTTTAGGAGATATTAGGGGTCCATACATCTCAAGTGTCCCTCTTTAGGAGATTTAAGGGATCTGTACCTCCCAAGTGTCCCTCTTTAGGAGATATTAGGTTCCATACATCCCAAGTGTTCTTCTTTAGGAGATATTAGATATCCATACCTCCAAAATGTCCCTGTTTAGGAGATATTAGGGCCCATACCTCCAAAATGTCCCTCTTTAAGAGATATTAGGGGTCCATACTTTCCAAGTGTCCATCTTTAGGAGGGACAGTCACTCATTTATACCAAATTCCCCCTTGTCCCTCTCTCCCACCCACGTGTCCTTATTTTTAGTAGATGAGACTGTGTGATGTGTATATAAGTGTATCCTATTGCTCTACAGCAATAAAACTCATATTAATGTTTGTTTAAACTTCAGTATATATGTTTATAAATTAGTCTGTGTAAATAAAATACTGTGGCCTCGCAGAAATCATTTATTCAGTTAAACAAAGGTGTCAATAGGTCATGAAGTTTCCAAAAAAAAAAATTAAATAATTCCCTGCCCACCATCCATACCTCCTGCATCTCTATCTAAAACAAAAGTGTCCCTCTTTGGCCATTTGAAATGTAGAGAGGCATATTATTACAACATGCAACATGTTTAGCTAGGGAAAACTGGAACATTTATGATGCAAGATAACTGCACTTGTATACTAGGAGTCAGAGATGCTCAAGTAGGGATGAGCCTGCGATACAAATTTGCAGGCTCTCTAGGAAAGGTGTCCTACCCAGGGTCCAGTCTCTTTTAGCCCTCTAGTGCCTTTCACAGAGAGGAAATATCCTAAATCATATCATACTGGTCCTGCCATATCAGCAGTCCAGCCAAAAAGTGCCAGGCAATTCCTCTCTGAACAAGAGAAGCAGCCAATCCCAGACGTACGTTTCAGCCTTGTTGGGCCTCGTCAGTGAAGTGCAGCTGATCTCGCTAGGCACTGTGAGCAAGGGGCCCGATGCTGGATTCCCATATTACCCTTGGGGTGACTAATCCCAAGGATAATTTGCATATGTATATTAGGAGTCATAGCCACTCGACTAGGAAGAAAATTGCACTTTCATTTTCAAAGGAAAGACACAGCATTGCCTTCAACTGTTATTGTTTTTATTTCTTTGGTAGCCATGGTGTAATTGATCATTTCCAAATTGGCTCCTTTGCTGCCTTGATAGATATGACTCCATATGAAACCTCAGTAGAAAAAGTATCTATTTGTTATATTCGTATCAAGCTCCTACCAGCTGAGATTAACCCCTTGAAAACCATAGTGGCGTTCAACACACACACGAACACACACATACGCACACAAATATACATGTAGACACACATAAATGCACACACAGACGCAAGTATTGACACATACCAACATATACACATCTCCCAGTACTATAATTAAAAAGTTACAAAAATCAGCATCGGATGGAACAGAAATAGCAGAAAAGACAAACGGAGAAAGAGAGACTCCATCTAAAGCGTTTCACGCCCACTTGCGCTTACTCATAGGCCCTATGAGACTCTATGAGTAAGCGCCAGTGGCCGTGAAACGCGTTAGACGGAGTCTCTCTTTCTCCGTTTGTGTTTTCTGCTATTCCTGTTCCATCCGATGCTGGTTTTTGTAACTTTTTAATTATTGCAATAAAGAAGTTTATTTTTATCTATATCTGTTGCAACATTGTTGCTTTGATTATTTGGAGTGCAGCCGTCAACATTCAAGGGGAGGGCACAGACCCCAATAAACGTCCCCTACCACCCAAGAATGACACTTGACTCCTGCTTGGGAAGAAGAGGCCACAGCTTTATTCTACAAACAACTGAACATTATGCCAGCCCCAGCCAGTGTCCGTGGCACAATTTAACCCCAAGAACCAGAGTCTCTGCCCTTCTCATTCCGTTAGCCAAGGGATGAGGGTGTAACACCCCAAAGCCCTGGTGAGCATGAACCATTTCTTCCTCCACTGGTGAGAATCCAATCTCATTCGCTCCGTACCTGCTGTGACACTAAACCAAAAAACAAAACAAGGGGGATGGAGGGACGGACAAAGCAATAAATATTTTCCTCTAATGGTGGCCGCTTATAAGGAGCAGCCTCCAGGAATACAGGGCTATGTATTGGCTTCTGTACCAGGTCCCGCACCCCATCCTTCCGAGCCAGTGCTCGCTACTGGAAATCAAAATATTTGGGGGGACTGAGACTGGAGCCACGCCCCCAGCAGTCAAGCCCTCCCACTCCTTCTGTCCTGGAAGGTTACCTTTCTCAGATATCGTAGTTTCGTAGTTTTACAAAACACAAGACAGACAAAACAAGTTCTCACGGAGAACACACACAAGCTAACAGTTAATTCTCCCATTAGGTGCTGCTCAATCACTTCTCTTGTGCCATAACACAGGAGATATTTCCATATTCATATCAGTCTGGTCCCACCCACTCAGAGACAGACAGTGTGATGGCTTGTCACCCGGTGCTATAGTGCAGGATGGTGCATTTCTTGTCTATGTTAGAGATCAAAGGGAGTAAAAGACATGGGCTAATTTTTAAAAATACAGAGCCTTATGAATAGACAGTGGAGATATTCTGGGGCAAAGCAGCGGTTTTATAGAGAACTGATAAAAGTCCCCACTGAATTAGATTAGGCTTTAAAGGGTTAGTAATGTCCACTAACAATGTGCCCTAGTATGAATCCTCAACGTTTTTAATGAAGTGTAGAGCTTTTTTTTTTTGTCTGTACCTTGCCCGCCCCTTTCCATCAAAGTGCCTGTAATTCTTTTGGAGCTGGATTTGTGTCGGCCGACACGATGGATGCTGTACAGGCACAAACTTCAGTCAGGCTATAGGAAAGCCTGCCCCCTCAGCAGAGAGCAGTTTACCCCCTCCCATCGGGTATTTTGTGGGAGCGAGAGTCCAGGACAGCAATAGAACGAGCACACGCTTCATCAGGAGATTTTTAAAGATGACGCCCAGGCTTCGCTTGCCAGAAAACTTTAAGGGGTTATATTTTAAGAATTAAATAATGATGATCAAAACTATTGATAGCGATTCACTTTACTTGAGCATCCACTATGCTATATAGAATTTTCAAAGTTGGACATTACTAACGCTTTAAAGTGATTGTAATGCCTAAACACAATTATTTATCCAAGTCTTCTTCAGATTATAAGAAAAACGTTACTCTGTTTAAAAACTCTTACTTTTGCGTCGCTCTAAAGTTATGAAGTGTAGAAGGACCCCCCGCCCGCCCCTTCTGAATACGTCACTGCTGCAGATCTCTGAGGTCTAGACGGATGCGGCGAGGGACAAACTTCATTAAGCAAAAGGAAATCCAGCCCTCCTTCATCATTGTGGGCAGGAATTCCTTTTATTTACTCACTGAAATTTGTCCCTTGTTGCAGCCGTCAGGTTACATGACACCACTAGCCATTCAGTGGGAGGCGGACAGAAGGGGCGGGAGGGGGATCCTTCTCCACTTCATAACAATACAAAAGTAAGAGTTTTCTTATAATCTAAAGACGACTCGCCGATAACAATCCCTTTAACACCTGGAATAATAATGTGGCATCCAACATGTGGCTTCAGAATGGAGACCTCACTAGAATTAACCCCTAAACAATCGGTGATCTGTCAGGACTGTCACAGTTAATTTGCCGTCCAGGCACGTCTCGTACGTCGTGCTGACAGTGCTCCTGCGGGAGCGCTGTTAGCAGTAGCAAGGTCTGAAATTAACTATTCCAGAATCAGAACAGTCTCTCTCAGACCGTACACATCATTAGTCATGTGTGCCGGCACACCAGTCAACTTTAAAGTGGATCTACCACATATAGAAAAGTAATGCTAATTAGATAGAGCATTTAGCAAAAAAGTTAAACATTTTAGTCTTTTTTTTAAAAAAAAAAAAAACATTATCTGTGTAAAAATTCAAGTTTAAAACGTGCCCGGCAGCCTACTTCCTGCTTGCAGCACTGCCTCTGCTCCCGTCCCACTACCCAGTATTCTCCAATGACAGAGGCTTTCTTTCTCTAAGCTGGAGCAATCTCATTGGCAGCGATCGATATCTAGCCAATGAGATCATTCCAGCCTAGAGACAGACATCCTCCTTCATTGGAGGATGCTGGGTAGTGGGACAGGAACAGCTTCTGTGTGGCAAGCAGCTTGCCGTGGCGGCAAGCAGAAGTTGGCTGCTGGGCACCTTTTAAACTTGAATTTTTGCGCAGATAACAGTTTTTTTTTCAAACTTTTTTGCTAACTGCTCTAACTAATGAGCATTACGTTTCTATATGTGATAGATCCACTTTAAAGCGGTCCTTTAGAGAAGTTCTCTTCCGGGATCGCTCGTCCTTAAGGGGTTAAAGTGGTTGTAAGGTCCTATTAATATTAAGGACACATTCCAGAATTGTCTGTGAATGGTCTAAGATAAAATAACATTCTTTCTAAATAGAACAGTGACATTAATCTCACTGAACTGATTTTACCTCTTCTTTCAAAAAGTCTAACCACAAACAAACACTCTCTAAACAGGAACATTTACACATTGAAGTTCAATATGTATTTTTACATATTCTATTGATAAGCACATTAAATGTAAAATGTTATCAGCCTATGACATTTTTAGGTGTTAGTATCCCTTTAAAGGAGCAGTAAACTTTTTTTTATGAAATCACATATTTTATAGATCATTTCCTGGTTGCTCCCATCGCTGTCAGATGTTTTATTCAAAATTTATAGCAGTTTAAATAATCAGGAAGCGAATTTACTGTGTTTACTTCCTGATAGTTCTAACTGACAGGAAGTGAATTTACTGTGTTTACTTCCTGATAGTTCTAACTGACAGGAAGTGAATTTACTGTGTTTACTTCCTGATAGATCTAACTGACAGGAAGTGACTCAGCAGTTTCTATGACATTCTAGGGAGAACTGTATGTCTCTGACTTTTCTGACTTTCCTCTCTATTAGAATCTAATAGGAAATCTGATTAGAATTTGACCACTAGAGGGCACTGTTAATCTGAAAAAACATGGGTTTAAACTGTAATAACTCTGGAAATATAAATCTCTCGGTAGTGGGAGCACCCTTATTTTACTCAATAGGAAAATCCCTACAATATATGTTTTTTTCATAAAAAAAGTATACTGCTTCTTTAAGTATGGCTATAACTGCAGTTATTCATCAAGAATTTGCTAATTACTACAACGAGTTATTTTCACTACATTAAAATTGCCTTTGACGATTTACAAGCTCATGTATGCTAGTGTAAATGCTCTTTATAAAGCCAACACTGTGGCTTTGTGAAATAATCATTATCAAAGCGGCTGGTATCATTTTCATGATGAATATAATAACTTAAAAAATCTGCTTCTTTAACTGTATATACATTTTTACTATGTATGCATGTTTATATATAAAATGTTTAAATATGCTACTCTCACTGCTAACCCTTTGAGTGCCAGAGAGGTACGCCACGCATTGCTGATGCTGTATAAATGGGATCCAAGTGATGTACAAAGTCTACGTTCTTACAGCTGATCCAACAGCCTGTGTAACATCACTCTGTGTTTTTTGTTTTGTTTTATTGTTTTTGATGATGTTTTAAAATGTGTTTAACCCCTTAACGACCCTTGACGGTCATAGTACGTCATGGGTCGATCTGAGTTAACGACCCATGACGTACTATGATTGTCATGGAATTCCTGGCTCCCCCCGCGGCTGCACGCCGTTCAGGGAGTCCGGAATCGAAATTAAAAAAAAAAAAATCTGTGGTCCTTTAGTGACTGCCGCGTGCCTGCGTGGCCGGTCGTTAAGGGGTTAATTGTTTTTTAATAAACACTAAACTTAGATGTATGCATGGTGGGGGAGATGCTTCATTCAAAATGTATTACAGCACAAAACTGATGTAAAGCTGATACCTTTTAATGGCTAACTGAGATCATAGAAAGTTCAGGCTTTCAGGACACTAAAATCCCTTCATCACGCATGCAAATATGCATATTTATGTTAGGATCAACAGGGCAGTTTGAATAACTTTTGAATGAAACACCTTTCAGCAGTGGGAGTACTCTTGTTTTACTCAGGGGGATAAACCCTACAACATATTTTTTTTTTTTACATTTTAAGTATTACTATCCCTTTAAGCTTGTCAGTAGATGCTTAAAGGGATAGTAACACTTCGTTTTAACTTTATTTTATTTTGTAGGCATTAAAAAAACATGAAGAATGATATAAGTCTTATCTCTCAAACCTTTATGGTTTATGAGATATTCACAAGCAAAGTTCCCCTCCCCGCCCCTTTTACCTAGTGTAAGCCATCTCTTCTCAGATGTGAATCTGGTTGTAAGACCAGACAGATAACAGCAGGGGACAATTTTCTTTGTATGAAAACAATGAAAGCCCTTCCCCCCTTGACAAGTTTTTCAGCTTTTTCCCTTATCTTAATTGAAGATTGTCCCTCTCTGCAGTCTACCTGGGCACCTCCCTTCTGATCTGGTTGAACAGGGGGGGATACTTTGTTTGTGAATATCTCTTAAACCATAAAGGTTTCAGAGATAAGACTTATATCGTTCTTCATGTTTTTTTAATGCCTACAAAATAAAATAAAGTTAAAATGAAGTATTACTATCCCTTTAATTAGGTGGAGTGGACTTTAGTTGAGGTGACAGTTCTCCCTTTAAGCTATTTATTTAGATCTGTATTACTTGATATCCTGAAGGGTCACTGGCTTACTTAATTTAAGTGAAACTGGATGTGACAAGACGTACAGAACATAACGTGATTTGTGTTTGTCTCTTAGGTTATGGGCATGCTGCTCCGAGCACCGATGGGGGCAAAGTCTTCTGCATGTTTTATGCTCTGCTGGGAATCCCACTTACTCTGGTCATGTTCCAGAGCCTGGGTGAGAGGATCAACACCTTTGTCAAGTATCTCCTCCACCGTATCAAGAAGTGCCTTGGCTTGAGACGAGCTGAAGTATCGATGGCCAACATGGTCACTATCGGCTTCTTCTCATGCATAAGCACCTTGTGTATTGGAGCTGCTGCTTTTTCGTACTATGAACAATGGAGCTTCTTCCACGCTTACTACTACTGCTTCATCACACTGACCACCATCGGGTTTGGGGACTACGTGGCCCTTCAGAAAGACGCAGCGTTACAAACGAAACCACAGTACGTTGCCTTTAGCTTTGTCTACATATTAACGGGGCTGACGGTCATTGGAGCCTTCCTCAACTTGGTGGTTCTACGTTTCATGACTATGAACGCAGAGGATGAGAAACGGGATGCTGAGCATCGAGCGTTGCTCACTCGAAATTGTCACTCCAGTATTCACACGACGGACACCAGCTCCTCGACGGGTGGCTTTCGAAATGTATATGCCGAGGTGCTTCATTTCCAGTCTATGTGCTCTTGTTTGTGGTACAAGAGCAGGGAAAAACTACAATATTCCATCCCCATGATTATACCTAGAGACCTGTCCACCTCGGACACATGTGTAGAACAGAACCACCAGTCTCCGGGACGATGTATAGGAACGTCATCCAATGGGTGCATTTGTACCAATCAGCATTCAGCCATTAGCTCTGTATCTACAGGACTGCACAGTCTCTCCGCCTTCAGGGGACTTATGAAGAGGCGGAGCTCTGTGTGACGCAATGCCGCACCCAAAAAGCAGACATTTAGGTCCTTATGCAAAAAAGAAGAGCAAATTCCATTTGGATTAAATGGCAATTTTAACTCCTTGAGTGCATTGGAGACCGTTCTTGCTTTCAAGGGATTAAAAGTCACATTTAAAGGGGAACTACCACCCCGCAATAACTTAACCTGCATTCATTCTTCATCTGGCGACTAGCTGCTTAGTAGCGCTAGTCACCAGAAATATTACCTGGTGCCGAAGATTTTGCCGTTTTACCGATGCTCACAGGAGCAGGAAGCACGGGCATCTCGTCACAGTGACGTCCGTGCGCCTGCGCTGTCAGTCCCTTTTGGAGCCGTCCGGCTCCAAAAGGGACTGACAGCGCAGGCGCACGGACGTCACTGTGACGAGATGTCCGTGCTTCCTGCTCCTGTGAGCATTGGTAAAACGTCAAAATCTTCGGAAGCAGGTAATATTTCTGGCGACTAGCGCTACTAAGCAGCTAGTCGCCAGATGAAGAATGAATGCAGGTTAAGTTATTGCGGGGTGGTAGTTCCCCTTTAAAGCAGAGATTTCACTCAAATTAAAGTGCCCCCCAAATCATTATGCACATAACGATATGCATATCAATATTTGTATTATCCTGAATAAGTCCGGCATTATTGAGAAATTCAACTTGTTCCGAGACTCACCGGCAGGCTTCTTGCTGTACAGGCCTCTGCACGCCTGCGCCATCAGTCACTTCCTGTACCTTAAGGTACAATGCAACAACCACTCACCAATCCTAGAGGAGACTGGGATGGACAGCGCAGGCGCACAGATGTCTATAAGACAAGATGTCTGTGCTGATGCCTGCCCGTGTGTCTTGGAACAAGTTGGATTTCTCAATAACGCCGGACTTATTCAGGATAATTCTAGCATGGATATGTGTATATGCATAATAATTTGGAGTGCATTTTAATTTGAGTGAAAGTTCCGGTTTAACCCTCTGAGTGCCAGGGTTAATGAAATGAGAATTTGGGCATTATTCTTTGTGTTACCTAGGGTACACTTGGCTTATGCCAGAATAGATCTATGTAATTTTGTGCATATAAACGTTACAATTACCTTTTAGAATAAGAGCGTTATTAGAGAAAATCACTATTAAGCAGATTGGTATTTGTCAGCAAAATGTTTTACTGATAATGCCCATCCATGTACTTACAGTCTCTCTGTGCTAATATTGTACACCTACCTGCAGGTTTGTGTACAGTGTCTGGCCCTCTCTGCAGGTTTATTAAAGGATACGTCTACTACTGGGAGATGCTTGATTGGAAAATCATTACAGCTCATGTTAAAAAAACTTGGTTACAGTGGCATTTGACGGGGTTATGCACTAATTTGTAAAAAAGAGATGATAAAGTGCAGATAACTTCCCCAGTGAGATGAACTGTCCAGTTTTTATGTTATTCTATGGGGCCTGTGTACTAAGATTAGCCAAATGTCAGGGATCATAGTATATAGCTTCCGTAGAATAACATAGGAATTGGAGAATTCACAACTCTGGAGAAATTTCCTGTGATTTATCACCTCTTTATAATACCTTAGTGCGGTATTAGTGCGGTATAAGAGTTGATTTATGACCTCTTTATAATACCTTAGTGCGTCTCTCGCAGGTGTCCTAGCAACATATATATTTTTTTTTTTATAATTCTCAGTACAAGGAGTTTGACCTAAGATCCTCCATAGAATGTGAGAGTGACTGCTACAACTCCTCACTGCAATAACTTTTGAATAAAGCATACTCCAGCAATGGCAGTACCCTTGTCTTACTCAGCTGGAAAACGCCTACAAAATATATATTTTTTTCATGATGAAACGTTACTGATCCTTGAACCCCTTGAGTACCAGTAAAGTGCCCATCGCACTGAGGCGCAAGGCGTTGGACTCCACTCTGCCACTCAAAGGGTTAAAAGAAACTAACCAATAAAAAATGCAAAACGGGTCTTCTTTCATTTTTCCGGTACTGTTCTGTATTATCAGAAACTATTAAAGTTGTTTCTTTAGTGCAGAAGTCTTGTTTAAAAAAATGAACGTATTGATGAAAATGCAGACAATAATATTCCTGTAATAGTGAGCCAACGACGTCTTCATTTTGTTTTTGAAAACTTATAATTAGCGATACAATAATTATCAAGAAAATGACTGAGGGAGCAGAGGAAATAGGAGTGCAGTGTCACTGGTGTTACCCTTCAAGGTCAGCGGCTGCAGTTCAAGGTATGTCCTAGAGTGTACTATCTCTGTAGTATATACCACTGCATGCACTCCACAGCCGTTAAGTCAGATGCGCTTTCCATAGGTCAGTGGCTGCACTTCAGGGCATGCACCACAGTTTATAAGCGTTGTAGAACACATCTGTGCATACATGCCACAGTTGCCAGGACTTGGATGCCAGCAAAGCCCTTATCTCGGCCCCATAGCACGCGTAGCAAAATGGTACAAAATCACAGCATTTCCTCTGTCCTAATTAAATGGACCTGTCACCTTGATTCAAGTCTGCATATTCGAAAACTTCATTACAACAGCCTATCGGTCATCTTAGCCAAAAGACCAGGAAATGTACAGTTAAAGGGACTGTAATGTTTGAAATAAACTAGATTGCCGAGCCTTCTTTATAATGAATGTAACACAATGCTCTATTTTAGCAGCTTACTTTTCTGAAGTTCAAAGGATATTAAATGTAGAAGGATCCCCCTCCCACCCCTTCTGGCTGCGTCACTCAGCCTCATAGTAACATGGTAACATAGTTGATGAGGCTGAAAAAAGACATGCGTCTATCAAGTCCAGCCCATGCCAAAAACACCCCTGTTGATACAGAGGAAGGCAAAAAAGCCCTCTGGAGCCATTTCCAATCTAGCCCCAAGTGTGGGGGGTGAATGTATTCCTTCCTGACTCCAACTGGTAGTCAAATAGTTCCCTGGATCAATATCCTATCTGCTTTGAAGCCAACTGTCATAATTTTCAATATTGTTCTGTGCTAGATAGGCATCCATTGCTTTTTTGAATGCAGTTGCATTATCTGCAAACACAACATCCCGAGGCAAAGAATTCCATAGCCTTACCGCCCTTACTGTAAAGAATCCCTGTCTTTGTTTTAGTTGAAAGCACCTTTCCTCTTAATGGATGACCTCTTGTTCTTAGCGCCGCTCTTTGCGTGCAGTAAGGGACAATCTTCAGTCAATACGTATAAGGAAAACCCTGCCCTCCTTGAAGGAGAAGGGCCGGATTTAACTTTGCTTACTGAAGATTGTCCCTCTCTGCATCCATCCGGACCAGACTGCAGATTCAGGGACCAGGCCAGAAGGGGTGGGAGTGGGATCCTTCTACAGTTAATATCTTATGAACTCCAGAAAAGTAAACTGCTATAAATAGGTGTTAATTTTATTATAAAGCAGACTCAGCGATCTAGTTTATGGCTAACATTACTATCCCTTTAAGAGAATAATCATACTTAGTAGCAAATAATGACATATGTCAATGTATGCTAATTGCGGTACCAGTGAAGTTTCAAATGCTAATTAAACTTTTAAGTCACGTTTCATATGTTATTGATGCATTTTCAGTGATGTCTCATATGTCAATGACCTGCGTCCGTCCTGTGACTCCAGAGACTCGGCCACCCGGCACCCACAACATGCTGATGTCTGTGCCTTCTTCGGCACAGACCTCTAGCAGCTGAGCTCCCTCTTCGGCACTTTAGTAATTCAGAGCGCTGGGAGATGACATCATCTCCCAGCGCTCTGCTCTGGCCACGATCCTTTCCTGCGTCTCTGGGATGTCTAGTTTTGCCAACAGCCGTCTCTTGCTCTCTCTGTCAACTCTGACAAATCCAGTAACGGTGGCAGAGTTCAACATAATACCTCTCCATTACTGAAAGGGTTAAAAAATAATTACAGGGACAAAGTGAAGCTCCAGAAATCACTGCTGCTGTCACATCAGTGTCACTTATTACAGAGAGAGAGACGAATGTTAGCAAAATTAGACATCCCAGCAACACAAGAAAGGATTGTGGCCAGTAATATACACCTCCTGATACATACAGTGACACATAAGGAGGCGACATGAGAATCTTGCACTTTTTTTGCATGGTGAGATACTCATGTCACCCTTTTAAAGCAGAACTACCACCGCTAAACAACTTGATGTCTAATCATTCCCCACTTGCTGCTCAGTAGCGCTAGCGCCAGAATTATTACCTTATTCAATAAAATTCTCCATTCTTCCCGGCCTGACAGGCAGGACGGAGCGCAGACATCTTTCCATAGTGATGTCTGCACGCCTGCACTGTCAGTCCCAGCCGGCTCTAGGAGGCGTTGATAGGAGCCGTCCATCTCCAAAAGGGACTGACAGCGCAGGCAGGTAGACGTCACTGTGGAAAGATGTCTGCGCTCCGTCCTGCCTGTCAGTCCAGGAAGAATGAAGAATTCTATTGAATAAGGTAATAATTCTGGCGTTAGCGCTACTAAGCAGCTAGTTGCCAGCTGGGGAATGATTAGACATCAAGTTGTTTAGCAGTGGTAGTTCCACTTTAAACAATGCAACCCTTTCGTATCACATACTTTTCAGTGCAACCTTTTAACCCCTTATCGTCCAAGGACGTACATGTACGTCCCGGGCGGATGTCCCAGGTGGACAGAGGATGTACATGTACGTCCCGGAAGTAATTTAATAAAACAAACAAAAAAAAAGCTAGGTGGGCGTTAAGTGCTGGCCGCGTGTGCGCGGCCAGTCACTAAGGGGTTAAAACAGTGTTTCTCAACTCCTGTCCTCAGGACCCACTAACAGGCCAGGATTTGATGATTTCCTTGTTAGAGCACAGGTGAGTTAATCAGTGTGAATGAGCCTCTGATCACATGATTTCCTTGTTAGAACACAGGTGAGTTAATCAGTGTGAATGAGCCTCTGATCACATGATTTCCTTGTTAGAACACAGGTGAGTTAATCAGTGTGAATGAGCCTCTGATCACATGATTTCCTTGTTAGAACACAGGTGAGTTAATCAGTGTGAATGAGCCTCTGATCACATGATTTCCTTGTTAGAGCACAGGTGAGTTAATCAATGTGAATGAGCCTCTGATCACATGATTTCCTTGTTAGAGCACAGGTGAGTTAATCAATGTGAATGAGCCTCTGATCACATGATTTCCTTGTTAGAGCACAGGTGAGTTAATCAATGTGAATGAGTCTCTGATCACATGATTTCCTTGTTAGAGCACAGGTGAGTTAATCAATGTGAATGAGCCTCTGATCACATGATTTCCTTGTTACAGCAAAGGTGAGTTAATCAATGTGAATGAGCCTCTGATCACATGATTTCCTTGTTACAGCACAGGTGAGTTAATCAATGTGAAAGAGCCTCTGATCACCACACCTGTGCTCTAGCAGAGAAATCCCTAAGTCCTGGCCTGTCAGTGGGTCCTGAGGGCAGGAGATGAGAAACACTGTTTTAAAAGGATCTCGATTTGCATCAAAGACAGAAAGCAACTACACGTGTAGATTTTTTCAGACTCAAATTATAAGCTTGTGTTCTTGCGGTTGCTGCCAATCTATACTATTTTAAGATCAGATCTTAGGGCCTGGGAATGAAGGAAGGACCCGTTGCAGACGATGGCTTTGATGACAAAGAGGCTGGTGTATAACTGCACCATTCAGAACAAATGCAATCCTTACAATTTCACTTGTTTTAAATGGGGCTTTTTAGCCTCTGGAATGCGTAACAATGCTAACATTTAAAGGGTTAAAACACTATGTCAATCAACTGAAATTTTTATTTGTCCTCTGGTGCAATTGGTTTGCCCCAGAATGATTACAGTACGACCCCTCATTATATCTAAAGCTATTTTTATTTTTGTGTTCAATCTACCGATTCTCCTTCAGACTGTGATCATACAAATGCATTTTATCTGTCATAAACTGTATATGAAATTAAAAACTATTCTTGAGTAATGAATCTAAATATAATTTATTCTGTTATGCAACACTGCATATTTTTTAAAGGTAAATGATGCAAAGAGGGTATTATCAGTTACACACACAAGGAGAACTTAAAATTTAATGTACAATAGTATCCAAATGACAAATTCGATACACAGTGCTAATTTATTGTTGTAGGTTTCATCAATTTGCTAAGTAAAATGGTTTCTAAATCCCAGTCAATTGGGGAGATTCACTAATCGATGATAACGTGGTGATAAAGCAGAGATGACTTCTCCAGTGATATCACTTCTCCAAGTCTTATGTTATTCTATGGAGACTATGCACTAAGATTTCATCAACTTTGGAGATCTTAGGACATTGGCTCTATAGAATAATATTAGGAACTGGCAAAGTGATATCACTGGACAAGTCATCTCCACTTTATGACCACTTAGTGAATAACGCCCCAGAAACCAGTGTAGATCTGCTGTACAACTTTCAAATATTTTTATTTAAAGGAGCAATAAACTTTTTTTATGAAAAAATATATATTGTAGGGATTTTCCTATTGAGTAAAATAAGGGTATTCCCACTGCCGAGAGATTTATATTTCCAGAGTTATTACAGTTTAAACCCATGTTTTTTTACATTAGCAGTGCCCTCTAGTGGTGAAATTCTAATTAGATTTCCTGTTAGATTCTAATGGAGAGGAAAGTCAGAAAAGTCAGAGACATACAGTTCTCCATAGAATGTGATAGAAACTGCTGAGTCACTTCCTGTCAGGTTAGAACTATCAGGAAGTAAACACAGTAAATTCACTTCCTGTCAGTTAGAACTATCAGGAAGTAAACACAGCAAATTCACTTCCTGATTATTTGAACTGATATAATTTTTGAATAAAACATCTGACAGCAGTGGGAGTGACCTTGTTTTATTCAGCAGGAAATGCTCTATAAAATGTGTTTTCATAAAAAAAAGTTTACTGCTCCTTTAAAATATTTGTGGGCAGAAATTAAAGAGAGCAATATAGGCAAGCACTTCCAAATCTCTAATGTAAAAAATATTAAGGTTTTGCAGATGACCAAGTTATAACAATCCTGTTGTTTTTCTCTTTCCTCAGTTAAAGCGGAACTTTCAAACGCCCTGCAATAATTAAGCAGGTAGCGACTAGCTTTATAATATATATTTTACCTCTGAAAAGTAGCACATTCTAAAGGAATCCTTTATTGTAGGAGACTGACGGCCATGTTAGTGCAGTCCGTGCGCCTGCGCCGTCAGTCCCTTCCGGGTACCATGTGGCACACTGCAATGCTTCTCAATGGAGACCTGGTCTGACAGCGCAGGAGCACAGACAAGATGTCTGCTCTGATGCCTGACTTCTGGACTCCTATGAAAGATTTCTTTAGATTGCGCTATTTTTCAGAGGTAAAATATATATTATAATGCTAGTCACTACCTGCTTAATTATTTCAGGGAGACTTTATAGTGGTTGAAAGCCCTGCTGTAACCCTTTGAGTGCCAGAGGGGTACCCCTCTGGCACTCAAAGGGTTAAATATAGAAGGAACACTAAAATAATCTTTGATTTCGTACATAAGAGCAGTCACATGCATACATAAAGGGTATCCAAAAGACCAGGTACTTCGCCCAAAAGATCAAGGGGGGAGATTCACTAAGCGGTGATAAAGAGGAGATGATTTCTCCAGTGATATCACTTCTCCAGTTCCTATGTTATTCTGTTGAGCCAATGGACTAAGATCTCCAAAGTTGAAGAAAACTTAGTGAATAGGCTCCATAGAATAACATAGGAATTGGAGAAGTGATAAACTGGAGAAGTCATTACTACTTTATCACCTCTTTATCACCACTTAGCGAATCTCCCCCATGATGCTTAGGCCAACTTTTACTAGTGTACTGTGCAGCCCAATTTCACCATTACTTAAAGGAATAGTTATATTTTTCTACATAATAAATATTAATTGTAGGGCTCATCCTCCTGAGTAAAACCAGGGAACTCCCACTGCAGAGAGGTGTTTTACTTAAAAATGATAGCAACTCAAACTTAAATTCTATTGGTGCAATATCTCAATGGCCTGAAATGTTACAGTGGAGCTGTTGCTACACTGTTCTACCATTCTATAAAGAAATGTTTTATTGAAATGGTCTACAAAGTGTGCTTGCAAACCAGGCACACTTTGTAGACCATTCCAATTAAATCTTTCTTTCTAGAGAGAGCTATTTTGGCTCTGCTGAAGAGCCACCGGCCGGTCAAATGACCAGAATCTCCTGCTGTCAGATAGAGGCTGACGTCTGTGAAAGGGGCGGGAGGGGTGAATTTTAGCAGGTTAAATCTCTCAAACTATAAAGGTTTGAGAGACCAGACTTACATCAATTGATTTCTTTTTTTAATATCTACAATATTAAACAATGTTAAAATCAACCATTACTATCCCATTAAACTACATTTCCATATGTAAATGAGCCATTTCCGAACTAGTTAGAGCAAAATCCTACACCTGTCAAACGCATGACGGATTCATAGCAATGTCAGGAGATTGTGGCAAATTAACAGGGTATATGGTTGCGAAGACATCTCACTGCATACCACTGATATGTCATAGACACAATTTCACCATCCTGGCCCCTTATCATCCTTTATTACACCTACCTCCGAGGGGTTTAATGCTGACCTGTCTCCTTGAATTTTTTGCTTATTTGAAAACATCATTAAATACTGCCTGTACATCATGTTAGCAACAAAAGGGCAGGTACCTTTTATTTCTGAAAAATTAATCTCTGTTTGTATGGCATCATATGCAAATTACATTCAGCACTGCACTGGCTACTTTATTAGAATAAACTAGTTGAACAGGCCGTGCACACGGGCCACAGTGCCAGACAGCAACGACCGCGGTGCAATCATGCACAGTAGAGAATGCCGGCAACGTGGCTGATAATGTAGCGGGGCACTCCAAATTCAAACTGTAGTCTTCTCTGCGCGCAGCCGTCTGTTCTGCGCGTGACAGCTTCTGACAAACATACATTAGCAAATTATTATATAGCATGAACATACAATGCTACACTCGGGTAGCTCACTAACCAAAAATTAAAGTACGATTGTTTCCTAAAATAAGCATCTGCTTGTCTTTTTTGCAGTTTTTAATGCCGGTTTCAAATATGCAAAGTAATTCAAGGTGACAGGTCCACTCTAACCCTTTGAGTGCCAGACGGGTATTCAACAAATTGCTAAGCAAATCATTGGGTACCCGTCGGGAACTCAAAGGATTAAAAAAGCAGTGAACTTTTTTTTATGAAAAAATATATATTATAGAACATTTTCTTTTGAGTAAAATATAGGTACTCAGACTGCTGAGAGATGCATGTTTCCAGAGTTTTTACTGTTTAAATCTGTGTTTTTTTACATTAGCAACGCCCTCTAGTTGTCAAATTCCTATTAGTTCTCCTGTTGCATTCTAATGGAGTGGAAAGTCAGTGAGTTACAGTTCTCCACAGAATGTGATAGAAACTGCTGAGTCACTTCCTGTCAGAACTATCAGGAAGTAAACACTCAGTAAATTTATTTCCTGGTTATTTGAACGGTTATAATGTTTGAATTAAACAACTGACAGCAGTGGGAGTGACCTTGTTTTACTCAGCAGGAAAAGCTCTATAACATATAGGTTTTCATAAAAAAGTTTACTATTCCTTTAAGCATGGTGGCCTGTCCCCTTAAAATAGTAACTTGCAGTACCATTGGATAAATATATAATGATTTTCATACCCTTATAGAAGTGGATCTGTCACTACTGAATTTGGATGGGATGAAGAGTGTAACAGTAAAAGGATAAGGCTTTTTAATCTGACACAGTTATTTTATATTATTTTATACTGAGAAGATTAAAGCTTTTGAAAAGAGACAGCTAGAATTTGGATTGTAAGAGATACTTGCAGCAAAGAAGTCAAGTAAGGACATGTATGTTACTGATTTCCCTAATCCTCCAGTTAACAACCAAACTGTGAGATGATAAACGATGGAAAGTGATGAAAAATAGTGTTTATTTCTTGAAAAACAAGTAGAAGACACCACAGTTTATGAATCTTAATTCATATTTTTAGATGAAAAAAGAGATTAGATAGCTATAGACAGACAGACAGACAGACAGATAGATATTTTATCTCTCACTGGATCAACTTCTTACCTATACTGAAACCAACTGTCATAATTCTCTACATTCTTCTGAGCTAAGAAAACTAACAACACAGCTTCCAAAGGCAAAGATTTTCAGATCCTTACTGTAAAATGTCCCTGCCTTTGGTTTAGTCAAACATGACTTTGCTTCAATCTTAACTATCTGAGTGCCAGAGGAGTAGCCAAAGCATTGTGAAGCAATAGATAGATAGATAGATAGATAGATAGATAGATAGATAGATAGAAAGATATGAGATAGATGGGTAGATATGAGATAGATAGATAGATACATAGATAGATAAATAGATAGATAGGGGATAGATAGATCGATAGATAGATAGATAGATAGATAGATATGAGATAGATAAATAGATAGATAGATAGATATGAGATAGATAGATAGATAGATAGATAGATAGATAGATAGATAGATATGAGATAGATGGATACATATGAGATAGGTAAATAGATAGATAGATAGATGGATAGATGATAGATAGATAGATATGAGTAGACAGATAGATAGATAGATAGATAGATAGATAGATAGATAGATATGAGTAGACAGATAGATAGATAGATAGATAGATAGATAGATAAGATATGAAATAGATGGATACATATGAGATAGATATGAGTAGACAGATAGATAGATAGATAGATAGATAGATAGATAGATAGATAGATAGATAAGATATGAAATAGATGGATACATATGAGATAGGTAGATAGATAGATAGATAGATAGATAGATAGATGATAGATAGATAGATAGATAGATAGATAGATAGATAGATAGATAGATAATAGATATGAGTAGATAGATAGATAGATCGATAGATAGATAGATGATAGATAGATAGATAGATAGATAAATATGAGATAGATAGATAGATAGATAGATAGATAGATAGATAATAGATATGAGTAGATAGATAGATAGATAGATAGATAGATAATAGATAGATAGATAGATAGATAGATAAGATATGAAATAGATGGATACATATGAGATAGATAGATAGATAGATAGATAGATAGATAGATAGATAGATATGAGATAGATAGATAGATAGATAGATAGATAGATAGATAGATAGATAGATATGACATAGATAGACAGATAGACAAATAAATATGAACACCAAAGACAAAAAGGATAGATAAAATTACCAAATATGTTTGTACACGGACACAATAAAAAGCCGTGGACAGAAGTTGTTGGAGGCTAGCTGATTATCATCATACTGTAAGTCATGTGAATATAGAACGGTCTTATCTGTGCCTCTCATTGCCTCAGACAAAGTGAATGCTCTTGCAATAGAAGGGCCACACAAGTCAATGGTTTAATGCCACTGAATTCCTGCAGATAATGGTTCACATCACTATATTTTCAATATTCATATCAAAATGTGACAGAGCAACCTGGTCAAAATGGACATCATACATGTCTCGGCTGCCTTCCTAAGTTCACCAAGACCCGTTAGTCCATCTCCTCCTCCTTACCATTCAGACACATACAACAACACCTTACCCTTGGTGTTAACAAGCCACACAGAGTCAATACCTGTTATATACACCTTCCATGGTGCCCTGCCCCCCCCCCAACTCCTCCATCCTCCCATTATCCTCTCATAATTGAACTGGCACTCAAAGGGTTAATAATTTCTTTTCTTGTTTCCCCTACTTATCTTAACATATGACCAGGGGTGAGCTACCCTCCACATCCTTTAATCTTTAATCCACAACACTTATCGGCTGTAGATAATACTTTACCTGAACGCTTTCTCTCCTCCTGTTATTTCTATTACACTGATATGTGAGAGGCTCTGTAATTGTATTCTTGTTACAACTATTGTAATTTTCTTGAACATTGGACTTCTCTTCTTACATTGTTATACTACGTGCTAAAAAAGGGATAGTAATATCTCTGTTAAAGTTCATTTCTCGGTCTTATCTATTTGTTTTTAAAGGGATAGTAATACTTCATTTTATTTTTATTTTGTTTTGTATGCATTAAAAAAACATGAAGAACGATATAAGTCTTATCTCTCAAACCTTTATGGTTTGAGAGATATTCACAAGCAAAGTTTCCCCTCCCGCCCCTTTTACCTAGTGTAAGCCATCTCTTCTCAGATGTGGAATGCAGTCCATAGACCAGACAGATAACAGAAGGGGACAATCTTCTTCCTATGAGAACAATGAAAGCCCTGCCCCCCCTTGACAAGTTTTTCAGGTTTTTCCCTTATCTTAATTGTCCCTCTCTGCAATCTACCTGGGCACCTCCCTTCTGATCTGCTGAGCAGTGTTACATCAGTAAAAGGGGCGGGAGGGGATACTTTGTCATTGAACTACAACTCTGACAGAATTGAAATAACACTCTCCAAAGCCCAAATACTATGATGATTAATTACAGCTGCTTTTATTATGAAACATTACTATCACTTTAAACACATAGTGCTATATTTCATTACTTACATGTTTGTAGTTCAAGCGCTATTCAAGCTAAAAGGATCCCCCTCCCGCCCCACTTAGATCTGTAATCTGGGCATGAGTCCGGACGGATGTAGCGAGGGACAATCTTCAGTCAGTAAGCATAAGGAAAACCCTGTACCCTTTTACTGAAGATTGTCCCTCACCGTGCTCCATCCAGACCAGACTGAGAGGATCAGTGATGCAGTAGAAAGGGGCGTTTCAGCTTGAATAGCTGGTGAATTGCAAACATGTAAGAAATGAACTATAGCACTATGTGTTACAAAAACAATAAAGAAGACTCGGACAACAACATTAATAGAGATATTAATATCACTTTTTGAACAAAAAAAAATGTAACAGAGGGAAAGGCAACCTTTGGCTCAGCAACTGTTGAATCCATTGCCTGGCTGGGGATGGTGGGAGATTGTCCCCATGATCTTGGTGGGGGTTATGCAGTAAGCGGTGATAAAGAGGAGATGACTTCTCCATTCATATCACTTCTCCAATTCCTATGTTATTCTATGGAACCAACTTTGGAGATCTTAGTGCATAGGTTCCATAGAATAACATGGGAACTGGAGAAGTGATATTACTGGATAAGTCATCTTTGATTTATCACATCTTTATCACAGCTTAGTGCATAACCTCCCTGGAGTGCCCAAGGCTGCCTATTCTGAGTGTAAGACAGAAAAAATGTATAGTGGTGTGCGTGCTGACTTAACCCGCTACCTCGTATCAGAGTAGTCTACCAACACACCACTACAGCGCCCCAAACAGTACAGTAATGCCCACACTCCTATATAACCATCTGATAGATAATAGATAATAATTTTTCTTAAAAAGATAAATGTCTATAATTGTTCAGTTTTCCACTCATACATATGTAGATGAAGGATGACAAATGAGTTTGAAATGGATCAAACCACAGTCTTTCAGCTCAGTCACTTGTAGTCCATACACCTTATTAGATCACTCTTCTCTGTTACTGCCACACCTGTATGATCCTCCGTCACACCCCTGGAATTTCTATATCGTGCAAAAAAAGGGAGCAAAGAGACAGAAAGAAAAAATCTAAAAGTGGTGTATGTTTATTCGCATATACAAAACCCCGCATAAGAAGCACTTACACAAATACAACAGGCAAAATGAATCCTCAAGCAGTTTTCAATATTGGTATCAAATCTCACGTCACTCCAATAACATCAGTGGACCATCGGACCGCCCGATTTCCATTTCATCCCCACCTATGGTACCTCTATTAGTGGAGTTACTCTGGAATTTTCCAGGTTCTCCGCTGCCTCGATGTATTGAAATTCCGTGACGCTAATACACAAATAGCTCACTGCTCACGATTCCTTAAAGGGATAGTAATACTTCGTTTTAACTTTATTTTATTTTGTAGGCATTAAAAAAACATGAAGAATGATATAAGTCTTATCTCTCAAACCTTTATGGTTTATGAGATATTCACAAACAAAGTATCCCCCCCCTGTTCAACCAGATCAGAAGGGAGGTGCCCAGGTAGACTGCAGAGAGGGACAATCTTCAATTAAGATAAGGGAAAAACCTGAAAAACTTGTCAAAGGGGCAGGGCTTTCATTGTTCTCATAGGAAGAAGATTGTCCCCTGCTGTTATCTGTCTGGTCTATGGACTGCATTCCACATCTGAGAAGAGATGGCTTACACTAGGTAAAAGGGGCGGGAGGGGGAAACTTTGCTTGTGAATATCTCATAAACCATAAAGGTTTGAGAGATAAGACTTATATCATTCTTCATGTTTTTTTAATGCCTACAAAATAAAATAAAGTTAAAACAAAGTATTACTATCCCTTTAATACTCCTTTCTTCTAACCTGATGGTATCATAGACAAGGATTTTCCCCACGCGTATCGCCGGTCTTTCTACCGGCTTTCTCAAGGGTAACAGCTCTTGTTTTCAGTGCAGCATTTAGTGCAGGGTTAATGCTAATCTGCCCATGAGATCAGCCATCGTTATATATCTATTTTTCTAGAGAGCTGGGCAAATGGCAATCATCTCTCTAGAAATCATGACAACTAAAATAATTCATCAAGATCTTCTAGAAATACATTCATGATTAATGGTACTCTAATACCGAAATATAAACTCAGTGTCTATATCCTAAATGATCCTGTAGTTCACGTAGCATTTGTAAAACTTTTCCATTTATTTTCAGAGGCCTACAATCCAGTTTTACATCCACACTGATGGAGCAGATATTCCTGCCTTTTTCCCCATGGCTCCCATTAATCTCCCAGGATTGTCTGCGAATGGGCTGCGATCAGATAAAAATATAAGAGCAGTTGACACTAATCACAATCAGATAACTGACTTTAGGTCTTATCTCTCGATATAAACAGCACAAACAGCATTAACCATTTGAGTGCCAGAGGGGTATCCAATGCATTCCTTTGAAATGCATTGCATAACCATTTGGTACCCAAAGAGTTAACTGAATGATCGCTGAAGAGGATAATTTACACATATATTAAAAAGCAAGATTAGGATTATTCTTTAGGAAAGTAACATATGAAAAATACACTTTTACATATTGTAGCTGTAAGTATGTGATATTTAAAACTGTAGCAACCTATTTTATATTTAAAGTTGCACAAACCTCTAGCATTTTTTTGGTGTTAGTGCGCCTTTAAAATTGTTGTTTCCCAATAATGGGGGAGATTCACTAATTGGTGATAAAGAGGTGATAAAGTAGAGATTATTTCTCCAGTGATATCACTTCTCCAGTTCCTATGTTAGTCTATGTACCCCATGCACTAAGATTTCTTCAGATTTGGAGATCTTAGTGCATATGCTCCATAGAATAACATAGGAACTGGAGAAGTGATATCACTGGAGTCATCTCCACTTTATCTCCTCTTTATCACCATTTAGTAAATCGCCCCCGATATCGCAGATCATTTGCATGCAAGGTGGATTAAGAAGCCCACAAAAAGTAAATAAATAAATATTTTAGGGGTAAAAACAGGGTTACTCAAACATATGTTTGGTCTGTGATAACTTTTGTGTTACTAAGCAGATTAAACCCTGTAACATAAATTTTTCATAACAAGTTTTCCTCAAATTTAAAGGAAAAGTATCACAAGTTTTAAAGTGGAACTTTCACCTATTAAGTTGCCATGCATTTATTAAAGGTACAGTAATACTTAAAATGTAAAAAAATATATGTTGTAGGAGTAAAAAAAAGGTACTCCCACTGCCGAGACATATTTTATTAAAAAATTATAACAGCTCAAACTTGAATTTTTTAGGTGCAATATCACAGTGGCCTGAAAATTTACAGTGTCGCTGTTGCTACACCATCCTATGGACTGCTCTGGTCTGTAGACCATAAATCTCCATAGGATAGTGTAGCAACAGCGCCACTGTACAGTTTCAGGCTACTGTGATATTGCATCTAAAAAAATTCAAGTTTGAGCTATTATAATTTTTAATAAAATATCTCTCGGCAGTGGGAGTACCCTTGTTTTACTCAGGGGGATAAACCCTACAACATATTTTTTTTACATCTTAAGTATTACGATCCATTTAAGCATATGGCGACTAGCTTGAAAATACATTTCTTAACCATAAAAAGTGGCCGATTCTAAACAAATCTGTACCCTTTGGAGACCAGAAGCCAGGTAACAGAGCAGACATCTTGTCTGCGCACATGCACCATTAGTCCTGGTCTCCTGTAAAGCACTGCAGTGTGCCACAGGGTAACCGGAACCTGGCCGTCACTCTCCTAAGAGTAAGGATATTTTTAGAATCTGCTGCTTCTTATAGGTAAGACTTGTATTTTCAAGCTAGTTGCCATTTGCTTAAAGCTGAATTTTCATCTATTAATAAGTCACCACGAATTTATTAAGCATATGGCAACTAGCTTGAAACTACATTTCTTACCTATAAAAAGCGGCAGATTCTAAAAATATCCTTACTGTTTGGAGACTGAGGACTAGGTTTGTGCGGTCTGCTAGCCTGCGCTGTCAGTCTCTTCCTGTTACCTTGTGGCACGCTGCAATGCTTTACAGGAGACCAGGACTGACGATGCAGGCGCGCAGACAAGATGTCTGCTCTGTTACCTGGCTTCCGGTCTCCAAACGGTAGAGATTTCTTTAGAATCTGCCACTTTTTATAGGTAAAACAAGGATTTTCAAGCTAGTCGCCATATGCTTAATGAATGCTTGGCAACTAATTAAAGTGTTAGTAATGGCCACAAAAAAGTTTTGAGCATTTAGAAGAGCTTAAAAAGTTGAGCACAGCACAAAAAACGTATCTCTCAAACCGCTATGGTTTAAGAGATACAGGCATTTAAAGTTCGCTGTTTCCTACTGACAGCTGTAAAACTGTCAGCAGGAGATTCGTGTCGGCCGACACTGTGGTGCTTGAGAAGTGCCGTGATCTCGTTACTTACAAGGAATCCCTTCATTGGAATTGTCTATGTGCTTGAAAACCAGGCACACGTTTTAGACCATTCCAATGAAGGGTTTGTGATAAATAACAAGATCGCGGCACTTCTTAAGCGCCTCTGTGTTGACTGACATGGATCTCCTGCTGACAGCTTTACAGCTGTCAGTAGGAGAGATCAAACTTTAAGCGCCCATATCTCTTAAACCATAGCGGTTTGAGAGATACATTTTTTTTGCATTTAGCTCAGCTTTTTAAGCTCTTCTAAATGCAAACAACTTTTTTTGTGGACATTACTAACACTTTAATATGTGAAAGTTCCGCTTTCAAAAATTAAAAAATTAATAGTGTGCATTTCCTAATAAGCCCTGAAATTGTAGTGAAGACAGTGAGGGACTCTTCAATGCTTTTGAGTCCTCTCTGGCATACAAGGTGTTAAAAACTCCTTGAAATTAATGAGAATATTATTTGGCCCCTACAAATACAGTTGGTTTGACCCAGAATTGTTCTCAGTACATCGTGTTCATTGATCGGTGACACGGGATAAAAGTAAATGGAGGATTTTATTAAAAACAAAACAAAAAAATATATTTTTTTTTCAGATAAAATGGAAATTTCATCACGGAGGTACTAATTGGACATTTACTTAATCATCATTGCCAAAGTAATACAGTATCAGGTTATTATACACTGTAAGATCATAGAAAACTGAAATCACTTAACCCTTTGAGTGCCAGAGGGGTACGCAACGCATTGCTTTGCAATGCGTTGCGTACCCCTCTGGCACTCAAACGGTTAAAACTCTATTTAAATAGAATTCAGAGTTCAAGTTAAACTATTTCTAGAGAGCGATTTAACCATTTTTTAAATCAGAATATAAACCACACTATTTAACCCCTGGGTATCCAACCCTTGTCCTCAAGATCTTCCTGCAGTGCATGTGTTCAGGATATCCTTAATGAGAACAGGTAGAGCAATTAAAGTGACAGATCCACTAACTAGTCCACATGTGATCCAGTTGGGATATCCTGAACACGTGCACTATTGGTAGTTCTAGCTACCTCCTGGTTTAACCTCTCTGGCATTCAATGGGTTAAATTTAGAACGCAGATCTCAAAGAAGCATCCACATGTTTCAGTTTGATTCTATAACAGGTATAATATATATATATATATATATATATATATATATATATATATATATATATTTATATATATATATATATATATATTTTTTTTTTTTTTTTTTTTTTTTCCTTTTTTTTTTTTCAAAAGACTTTATTGGAGTTTATCAAGTTACATTACATCAAAAGATTGATCACATGTAAAGAGATGCGAAAACAACATTTTTACAAAGCACAAAAGGTTATAAACGAGGTCAGCAGATTTGAAAAATGACATATTGAATCACAAAGGTGAAGCAGTAAAGGACATACAGTGGATGAAAAAAGTCTACACACCCCTGTTAAAATGCCAGGTTCTTGTGAGTTTTTGATTTTTCCCCCTCAATGACTTCAGTTTGTTTTGCAATTGAATTGTTCACGTTACAGGTCACATTAAAGGTGGAAAAAGTTCTGACATGATTTATCTTTGTCTCGTTCTTTAACATCACAAGAACCTGGCATATTAACAGGGGTGTGTAGACTTTTTATATCCGCTGTATTAGTAGAAGTGAAGCATTCTGATCGTCTTCTCATTGGGAAGGGTGGAAGTGGGGTAGTGGTGAAATGATATGCATTTGAAAAAAGAGGGGGGACATGGTGATGAGAAAAAAAAAAAGTGGGGGGAGTCTCTGTCCTTCTCCTCGATGTCTCACAAAAAAAAAAAATGTCCAGCCCTGGGGCCAACTGCCCCATCTCTGCCCCCCACCCGAGGTCCCCCACACGAGGAGCCACAACCAGATAGATGGGGTTGGGTCACTGCCAAAGAGGCAACGAGCTCCAGCCCATCGGGTAGTGTCCAAAGTACGGCATCGCCCAACCCAAGGTATAAAATAGTTTTCATAATTCATCCATCATGCAGCATCCCATGTGAGTCACGCCTTAGAAAATAATGATTTCTATTCTGTGAAACGTGTTGCTACAAAGTTGCAAGTATGAACTAGGCCTTAAAGAGATAGTAATACTTTATTATTATTACTATCCCCCATATTGTAGATATTTGCAACATAATTTAATAGCCCCCAAGTTCATCTCTCAGACCTTTATGGTTTGAGAGATAACTGAAGGCAAAGTTCCCCCCTCCCCCCCCTTCCCTGAAGTCTGCGTTGTACTGACTGCAGGGATATCCGGTGTGTCTTTCATCATGTGGCTCTGCAGCTGAGCCGAGATTCCGTTAGTGACAAAGAATTATTTCACTGAAACGGTCTTCTACATGTGCTTGCAAACCAAGCACAAACCAAGCACATGTAG
>CM074720.1:549461833-549488317 GCA_037306005.1 Rhinophrynus dorsalis
TCCATAGGTCTGTGCATGTTTTCAGCAGCATGGAGGGGAGAGCAATCTTATGTTATAATCCCAAAATGTAGCCCGAGCACCAGGAAGTAAAAAGTGAGATGGAACATTGCTACCATTGCTTAGATCATAAAGTCTGCAATAAAATATATTTTAAATAAATAATAGTTTTAATGTAAAAATCTAATATATATATATATAAACATATATATCTATATATATATCTATATATATATATATAGATAGATAGATATAGATAGCTATAGATAGATGTATATAATATATATATATATATATATATATATATATATATATATATATATATGATTGTTAAGTTCAAACATTGTATGCAAACATTTTCCTATGCATCTGTGAATATTACAACATGCCTTATTGTATAAGAGCTCCTTGTATTTTATCACTGGTTTTACTTAACTGCTTCACATGCCAAATGGGCATAGAACATAATGTGCTGCACAATCTCTGGCACTCAGAGACTTGGATACAGTTTGTATGCAAATAATACTGAGTAATTAAAGGTGTAAATATAAATATATATATATAATGATCTATAGATGTCTATAAATATATCTAGCTGTAAAATACTGCATCGAAAATAATTGCAGAAATGTATGAAATATATCATTTGTTAATGCAGAGGACTTTGCTAAACCCAGATGAGCTTCATTTAAGATAAAGGACCAGTAACCTTTTTTATGAAACACATATATATATATATATATATATATATATATTAAATGTCTGACTATAAATAGATAGATGGATAGATACATTGATAAATAGATAGCTAGATTGATATTCCTGGTGAATAAAATAATTAAAACAAGGGTACTCCTGTCTCGTATTGCTGGGAGATACATCTTTTCAGGGTAATAACATTTTAAACTCTTGCTTTTTTACACTAATAGTGCCCTCCACTGGTCAGATTTCAGTAAGTTATTGTTACAGCTTTCCTTGGTTTCAGTGTCATCTGCAGGTGTGAGGCTTCAAGCATGCAGCAGGCCTCTGTTTTAAGTGTTTGCTTCCTGTAATATCCTCCTTCCTACTTCCTCCCTCTGAGCTGCTCCTCCTACCTACTTCCTGAGGAGGGGTTTAAAGGGCAGACTGAGTCCTGACTCAGTTGCCCTTGCGTTGTTGTACAATACAGTTCTGTTTCCCTTGGGCTCTGTGTATGACCTGGCTTGTCTGACCATCCATTCTGGTGCTGACCTGTGGCTCTGTCTGGCTACTCTTTTGCCTGCTCCCATTGTGTAGTAGACACCCAATATGGTGCAGACCTGTGGCTCTGGCTGACTACCTGAACTGTGTATGACCCGGCCTATCTGTCCATCCATTCTGGTGTTGACCTGTGACTCTGTCTGACCATTCTCCTTTTGGCTTAGACATCCTTTCTGGTGCAAACCTGTGGCTCTGGCTGACTACCTGCTCCGTGTATGACCTGGCTTGTCTGACTACCCACTCTGATGTTGACTTGGGGCTCTGTCCACTGCGCTTCCAGAATAGCAACGCTTCAGTGGATATCCTATCTGGTGCAAACCTGTGGCTCTGGCTGACTACCCGCTCTGTGTATGACCCGACTTGTCTGACTATTCTTTCTGGTGCTAACTTGGCATCGCTGTCTGTTTCCTCCTTGCGTTGATCCCCGCTCCACAGACACCAATCCTAGTGTGAACCTGGGGCTCTATCAGACTCCTAGACTGACTGCAGGCTGAGTCAGTGCTAGTCCTTTGGGCATTCTGAATTACCTAGAGGTTCCAGTGGGCTGAGGCCTAGTCTCGGACAGTGTGGTGGAACAATTGGCGGACTGCTATTTCTGATACAGTGCTTGCCTCTTTGATCACCCTCTGTGTGTTATCTGTTTACGTGCATTACTGGTATTATTCTAATAAAAGATTGTTTTACTTTATGGTACTGACTCCTGGTCTATTCCTGGAAACAGTGACATTTATTCTGTTATAATCTGTGGGAGCGGTGAGTCACTAACAACAGTTATTAGACTGTGATAGAAACTGCTAATTCTCTTCCTGTCACTTTGAACTTTCAGGAAGTAATCAGGCTGTCATTCACTTCCTCATAGTTTAAACTGTTATAACATTTCAATAAAATAAATGACGGGAGTATGCAAAGCCCTATAATATACAGGTTTTCATTAAAAAAATGTTACTGCTCCTTTATAAAGTTTATTGATATTTTAAGACCCTTTTAATGGAGCACTGTCTGCTCCCATGCCAAAGTATATTTGTACTACTGAAGATTTTCATTAGTAACTGAAATAAAGACTGTTCTAAAACTTCTAATTCCTGGCTCTTTCATGGTCTGAATAGGCTCTGGTGGCCGACACACCAGAGGGGGAAACTGCTGCACTTCTGGGGCAAACCATCTGCATTTTAGGGGACAAGTAGAAATTTTGAGTTGATCTAAATGGGGTTTTAACCACCTGGAATATCAGGGAAGTCTCCAATTCATTTCAAACTAATGCGCTGGGAGACCTCTCAGTCATTCAAGGGGTTAAACACCCAATTTAATTTAACATGAATTGTTTATTTATTTAAAGTTTATTGAAAAGAATAAAGTTCACAGAAAAGTCAGTCCGTACAGAAGTAGTATATCACAAAAATACATGAATAGCAAAATGGTATGATATAAAAGGCCATAGAAAACATATCATGGAAAGTCTACGTAAGAAACCAGGCATCTCCAATCATGTTTCCCAGTTGCAGGAATGCGATTGTCAGAGTACAGAATGTAGAATGAGGCAAAGAAGAAAAAGTCGAGAAGATAAAAGAATAAATGGAAGAAAAGATAGAAAGAAGAGAGGGGAGGGGGGAAGGGACAGCAGGAGATGGTGTGGACAGGCCAGGATCTCCCCAGGCTTCAACAGAGAAGAGGAGGGGGTTAAGAAATGGTCGCCTAATCCAGAGGTGGCGAAGTCGGTCCAGCAGCCTCTTTGGAGTCCAGCCATGGTTGCTAAATTTCATAGAATAGCTTTGTAGATCCAGACCGGATATGGGAGAACTTCTCATAAAGCATAATATCATGGACTTTGGTCCACCAAGTACGAAGAGAAGGGGGTGTAGTGCTTCTCCTGCACAACAGGATGCACATCCTCGCCGCATTCAAAAGATGCATAAGAAAGATCCTCTGAGCCTTAGTCTTGACTTTAACATCCAATCCTATAGAAAATAGGAGAAGGGCCTGATCCGCGGGTAGAGTCAGTGCAAGGAGAGAGGAAATTTCAGCTCTAAGATCCCTCCAAAATCCTAAGAAAACAGGGCAAGACAACCAAATATATGCTATTGTTCCAAGACCACCCTCACAACTCGAGGCTTCAGAGTAAAATCTATAGAGTACCTCTGGGGTCCTATACCAGTGCAAGAGGAGTTTACAGTTTGTATCAACTGCAGGTCAGTTTGGAGAGGAGTACAGAGCTCCTTTAAGAGTCCTGGTCCAGGTATCCTCAGGAATTGCAATCCCCAAGTCCCCCTCCCATGCTCTCCTTTCTGACTAGTAAAAAACTCTAGGGACCCCCCCCCCCCAGAAGTTTGCTCAAAGGGAGAGAGATCTCACAACAGTAAATTTTTGGATGGGTGAGAGGAGACAAAGTGAGAGATCTGTAGGTATCCCCAGTAGTCCTGATATTGCAATTGGAAGCACTCTTGTAGGGAAGAGAAAGGGGCCAGTGTACCATCCATGCTGAGGTCCATAACAAGGAGACAACCCCCAGCCATTACGCTAAAGCAGAAGGTGAGAGGCCAGGGGAAAAATCAGGATTGGAGAGTAGAGAAAGAACAGTAGATGGGACACTGGAGAGCGAGTTGTTCATGATGTCCCAGGTATTAAAGATAGGGTGCCGAAGGGGAGAGGAGAACACAGCTCCGGGCTGAGAAGAGGGAGGCATCCAAAGCAAAGTGATAAGTGGTAAATTTCGGGAGTAGCAATGCAACATTCTTACCCATTGTTTTGCATCAGTGGAGTGGAAACAGTGGAGAACAGACTAACAGAGGAGAGATGAATAGCTTGATAGTACCGGAGAAGATAAGGAGCAACGAATCCTCCCTCCGATCTTGCTCTAGACAATATCGAGAACCGAAGCCTTGCTGGCTTGTAGTTCCATGCGAAAGAGGAGACCGCATGTTGGAGTGACTTCAGGAAGGTTCTAGAGAGGGCAATAGGAATCGTTTGAAAAAAGTACGGGACCTTGGGTAAAAAAACAGACTTCAACACTTTTTTGTGCCCCCTATGGAGCAGTTGGTTTACTTCAGAATAACTCCAGTTTTTTTTCTATTTTGAATAAATATGGCTTATATGTCTGTAAAGTTTAGGGAGGAGTAATGTTACATATTATATACAGTAGCAAGAATTATGGTAACTGAAAACATCTGAAATACATAGAAATGTAGATGAGAGAGAACAGGTTATCTACATCAAAGGATCAGTTCAGCATATAAGGATTTCCCCACTTAAAGACCTGTGAGTATTACCAAGGTTAAGTTTATATACCAGGCATCCCTAGGCAAGACACTTGAGGTGTCCTTAACTCCACCCATGGCCACACCCCCATTCCTCACATAACTCCACCCCCAGTCCCAGCCACTGTTTTCTGGCACAAAAAATACCCCTGGCTCTCTCTAGCATCCAGTTGGTTAAATAGTAGCCTGTAAAAGGGTAGATTGCCCTGGCCACACCCACAATTCAGAATGTGGGTGTGAACAGCACAGCTAAGGGACTGCCCCTCAACATTTGACACTCCAGGCAGTTGCCTACTCTACCTACAGGGGAATCTGGCCCTGGGTCTTACATAATGAATGAGACATGGATTAACCCATCTGTCATTAATCAGGGTTATCTTTATATCTTGGCCTATTGGCAGTCTTTGGGGGTGAACTTGGGCAACTCTAATTTACATTAACCCCCTTGGAGAAAGAGCAGATTATTTCACGTAACCACTTGAAAAGAATACAGACTATTAATAAAGGATTAGTAATGCCCTTATATAAGTGGATTCAATATTGTAGATGTTAAAAAATAAAGTATCTGGAGAAAGTCCTGTTTCTCAGACCTTTTCCATTTGAAAGATATTCACGGCTAAAGTTCCCCCCTCTCTCCCCTTCTCCTGACATCAGCGCTCTACTGACAGCAGGAGATCCAGATCCTGGGACCAGATGGCGGCTCTGCTGCAGAGCCAAAATAGTGATATTTAAAAAGAATTACTTCGTTGGAATGGTCTACAAAGTGTGCCTGGTTTGCAAGCACACTTTGTAGACCGTTCCAATTAAGTAGTTCTTTTTAAATATCACTATTGCGGCCTTCTTAGCGCCCGAGAACTGTCTGGATAGGGCATCAGCCCTGACATTTTTGGTGCCCGGCAGGTACGAAACCACATAATTAAAATGGGACAAAAATAAGGCACATTGGGCCTGTCTTGGAGTCAAGTGCTTAGCTTCAGACAGGTATGTGAGGTTTTGATGATCTGTGAGGATTAGGATTAGCACTGAAGTTCCCTCGAGCAAATGCCTCCATTCTTTTAGAACAAGTATTATTGCCAGTAACTCAGGGTCACCAATTTCATAGTTGCACTCCACAGGACTTAACTTCTTCGAGAAATACCCACACAGGTGCAGCTGGCTCTCAGGAGTAGGACGGTGAGACAGGAGAGCACCTAGTCCTGTCTCAGACGCATCAACCTCAAGTATTAATGGAAGATTGTTTTTTTGGGTCTGTCAAAATCGGTGCTGCGGCAAAAGCAACTTTTAATGCCTCAAATGCTTTGATGGCTTCCGGAGACCAGTGAGTGGCGTTACCGTCTTTTTTGTCCATGTCAGTAAGGGGTTTTACAATTGAGGAAAAGTTACGGATAAATTTCCTGTAGTAATTGGCGAACCCAAGAAAAAGTTGAAGGGAGCAGAGACCTATGGGTCGTGGCCACTCGAGAACAGCCGAGAGTTTCTCAGGGTCCATAGTGAAACCAACCTCTGAAATACATACCCCAAGAAGGTGACCTGTTTGCGGTGGAACTCACACTTTTCTGTTTTGCAAAATAGATTATTATCTCTTAATTTTTGCAGAACTCAGGCTACATCTGCATGGTGGCTTTCCATGGCGGTGGAATGGATCAGATTGTCATCTAAATATACCACCACGCATTGCTGGAGCATGCCATGGAGGATGTAATTTAAGAATTCCTGGAAAACTGCTGGTGCATTGCAGAGACCGAAGGGCATTATGGGGTATTTGTAATGCCCGCTCCTGGTGTTAAACAAGGTTTTCCATTGGCCCTCCTTCATCCGTATCAAATTGTACACCCCTTGTAGGTTGAGCTTGATGAACACCTCGGACCCTTTTAAATAGATCGAATAGCTCGGTAGTAAGTGGAGTAGAGTAGGTGTTTTTGGCCGTGATGGGGTTGAGCCCCCTGTAATCGATACAGGGTCTCAGTTCTCCATTCCTTTTCTTTATGAAGAAGAATCTGGCCCCAGCGGGAGAGGAGGTCTTGCGGATGAACCCCCAGGACAGTGCATCCGCAACATACTCCTCCTTATTCTCTGTGACGGAGAGGGTAGACTCGACATCAAGGGGGTATGGCCCCTGGTTGTAATTCAATGGTACAGTCGTATGGGCAGTGAGGTGGGAGCTCACCAGCCCTGCTCTTATCAAATACATCATGGAACTCTTGGTACTCTTCAGGCAGGAAAGAGACCGGGGATGTGGTTAGTACCTTCCCCACTCTTACTCGGCATGTCTTGGAACAGTTGGGTGGCCATGCCATGACTTTGGCCTTTGCCCAATAGAACGTGGGATTTTGTTTGCGCAACCATGGATAGACCATGATCACAGGATAGTGAGGAGAGTGGATCACCTGGAATTGTAAGGTTTTGTTATGGAGAGCTTCTACAGCCATAGACAAAGGAACGGTTTTGAGGGTAACCTGCGGCTGCTTTAGGGGTCTGCCATCAATCACCTCAATGGCAAGTGGAGTGGTGCTGAGCTGCAATGGAATGGAGTGCTTCTGGATGAAGGCACTGTCGATAAAGCTGCACTGGAGTCAATAAGTGCCTCTGTAATAATGGAACACTCGCCCCAAGAGAGCCCAATGGAGACTAGAGGTTTATCCTTCTGGATAGCCAGGGACTCTGAGACGCCACCTAAGGTCTGTCCTTTATAGGACCTTAGGTGCGGGCGTTTTCCTGAATGTGTGGGGCAAGTTTGCAGCATATGCCCTTCCTTACCCCAGTAAAGGCACAGGCCCTCCCTCCTGTTAAAGGCCCTTTCAGCAACTGAAAGATGAGTGAACCCAAGCTGCATGGGCTCCACATCGCCTGAGGTCTCTAGACTAGGATGCACGGGAGGAGAGGGAGGCACAGCTGGGAACGAAAAGCTCGGGGCTAAATGGATGAGATGCCTCCACAGGCACTCCCTGAAGGAAGGTCTCTTACAGATACGGGAATCAATCAAGATGCAATATGAGACCAGTTCCTCTAAATCTCTGGGGCAGTCCCGGGCTGCAATCTCAACTTTAACTTTATCTGAAAGTCCATTAGAGAAAGCAGCCACGAGAACCTCATTATTCCAACCAACCTCGGCTGCCAGGGCACGAAACTCTATGGCATAATCCGAAACCGTCCTTGTACCCTGTTGGATGGACATTAGCTGCTTGGCAGCCGAGGTGGAGTGACCCGGTACATCAAATACCCTTTTAAAGGATGCCACAAACTCAGGGTAATTGTACACTATGGGTTTCTGTGTCTCCCAAAGGGGGTTAGCCCATGCCAAAGCACTGTCAGAGAGTAAGGAAATCACAAGGCCCACCATTCTCCTATCAGATGGAAAGGACTGTGGTACCATCTCCAGATAGATACCAACCTAGTTCAGGTAACCTCTGCACTGTTAGGGTCACCTCCATAGTGCTGGGGAAGTGATGCAGACTCAGTCATGCCTCTAGCAACATTGGAATCACCACTGACAGTTGGAGCGGGAGCGACAGCAGCTATTGGGGCAGCCTACGCCGGGGGTTGCTGAGGTGGTGGAGCCAGATGCGCAGTACGGAGCAACAAAGTATGGAGGTCTAACACAAACTGGTCCATGCACTGGTCTACCTGGTCCAGCCTGAAAAAAACATTCGGCGGATTGCCTGCGCCTTCTGAATTCATGGCCCTTGTGTACTGTTAGGGACCAGGAACCAGACAGACACAAAAATGTAAAGTGCAAATCACCTTTATTAAAATAACAAGAGCAATCAAAGCAAAATATCAATCCAAAAGCATAAACCAAAAGACAAGCCGGGGTCAGGAACCAAGACAGGTACTCAGCCAAGCCAAGGTCAGCGATGTCAGGAGCAAGCCAGGTGTCAGAAATCAGAAGGGACATCAGAGGAAGCCAGGTCATACACAGGAAATCAGGAACGCAGTAGAACTATCACGGTTCCTGTGATCTTCTGTCACTCTTTGCTGTGGTGCGCTCCCATTGGCTGAGCTTGTTTGGTCCGCCCAGTATGGCCTTCATATACCGGGCCTCTGGCACCTGTCAGGTGCCCTTTCGTGATGTTCCTGTACCAGTGCTACTGTTGCTGTGTTCCTGCATTCCTGTGTACCGACTTGGCCCGTTTGACTACTCTCATTGGTTCCTGCTCAGTGATTGACCCGGCCTGGCTGACGTTCCTGCTCCGTGATCTGACCCGGCTTGTCTGATGTTCCTGCTCTGTGATTGACCCGGCCTGGCTGAAGTTCCTGCTCCGTGACCTGATTCCGGCTATCCTGACATCCTGAGAGTGTACCAGCTGCGATCCTGATCCTGTGTCATTTGGCGACATTCTGAACTTCCGTAATAGCAGTGTTTGTGCAGACTGAACATTCCGTTAACTCTTGCAGAGCCTGTTGTCTCCGTATACTGGGCCTTTCCGTTACACTTGCTGAGCACTGTTGCCTCCGTAATACTGAGCCTTTCCGTTAACACTTGCAGAGCACTGTTGCCTTCGATTTATTGAGCCTTCCGTTTACACTTGCAGAGCATTGCAGCCTCCGTTATACCGAGCCCCCTGGTTACACTTGCAGAGCATTGTGGCCTCCGTTAACACCGTGCTTCCGCTTAACCCTTACTCGCACAGTGTATCAGTTACCGCACTGGGTGGTGCTATTGGGCGATTCCATCAGCTCTTGCAGTGTACAGGGTTCCATTATCGCACCAGAAGGGTGCTAATGGCTCTGGTCCCTCAGCTCTAGCAGTGTTTGTGATTCCGTTACCGCACCGGAAGGGTGCTAATGGCTCTGGTTCCATTCATCTCTTGCAATGTTTGTGACTCCGTTGCCGCACCGGAAAGGTGCTTATGGCTCTGGTTCCATTCAGCTCTTGCAATGTTTGTGACTCCGTTACCGCACCGGAAGGGTGCTTATGGCTCTGGTTCCATTCAGCTCTTGCAATGTTTGTGACTCCGTTACCGCACCGGAAGGGTGCTTATGGCTCTGGTTCCATTCAGCTCTTGCAGTGTTTGTGACTCCGTTACCGCACCGGAAGGGTGCTATTGGCTCTGGTCCCTCAACTCTTGCAGTGTTTGTGACTCCGTTACCGCACCGGAAGGGTGCTATTGGCTCTGGTTCCATTCAGCTCTTGCAGTGTTTGTGACTCCGTTACCGCACCGGAAGGGTGCTAATGGCTCTGGTCCCTCAGCTCTAGCAGTGTGCATTGCCTCCGTTACGGCACCGCACGGGTGCCCACGGCTCAAGAGTAGTGCTAGCTCTTGCAGAGTGTTGTGTATCTCCTCTCCCGGCCTGTCCTGGGAGTATGTCAGTTCTGCCTCACTGCTAAGGTGCTTCCAAATCTTGCACCACAGTCTCTTGCTACTTTTACCATCTATTAGGCATTGTCAAACACACCACAACAGAGACTGATTACCTACCTAGAACTTTAACCCATTTGCTACTGTTACTTCTGTATTATTCCTGTCCTGACAGTATCTGTTCTTGCTCTATATACTGGGCCTGAGAGGGCATACGTATACCTGTATATCATTTACCTGTCATTCCGAACTAGCCTGTAGTGGGCAGTGTTCCTTGTCTTTTAATAAAACTGTGTTTTATTCTAACATCCTGGTCTGAGTGTCTTACAAAACCGTTACAAGAACACTCTTACAGCCAGAAGCAAACACAAGGGCAATCAGGAAGTGAGCCAAGCTGCTTTAAATACCCTAGGAGGGTTGGCTGATAGCAGTCAGGTGAGCAATCACAGAGAGGTCAGCTGATTCACCCAGATTCAGAACAGGGAAGGCAGTAGCAATAGATAGCAGAGCTCTAGATTAGCTCAGACATCAGAACTGAGCAGCAGAGAAAAAGCAGCTCAGCCAAACCTTGACACTCCGAATGTGGGAAGTTTCTATTGAAATTCTACTCACTTCTGATCTTTATCAGTGTTTCCTCCTACTCCTCGCAGATTTCTCCTCCTTCCTCAGCCTATCTTTTGCTCTTCTAGCCCATTTAGTCCCGCCCCCTGTCCCCTTTTGATACAAATCACAGCATTTTTCAACCCCCACCAGCACCACAGCGCAGAATAAAGTCCCCAGTTATGGTCAGTACGCACTAACATATCTTGACCATCATATCCCCTTCAATCTGCCACCAATCCGCTATATTTGACAGCTTTACAATTTTGGACTGAACATATCAACAATGACTCAGCTTCAAATGTAAATGTAGGTTAATGAGCCATTGTCATATTCATGTGGGTGTGTTTATCTGTTAATGTAGCTGTTCGCCAGTCGCCACATGCAATGAACTCCGATAGCACAGAATTCACAGTCGCTACATTGCCAATCTGTTGGTATTGCCAAATGTGTTTGTGTCTCCCTGTAGTTTCCTATGCAGTAATATCCCTCGGTCACTCATAAGCATGGAGAATGGAGGAAGGGTGGCCAAGTGACAAATGGACAGAGGAGTGATGGCAGAGTGACCAATGGACAGAGAAGTGGTGGCAGAGTGACCAATGGACAGAGGAGTGGTGGCAGAGTGACATACATTTTTACTCACTGCAATACCATGCAAGGAAGAGCCATTCATGAACATTGTGATAGATATTTTGATGCTGTATGATCACTGGGCTTCTATGCATTTTAACCCTTTGAGTGCCAGAGGGGTATGCAACGCATTGATTTGATAGTAATACCTGGATTTAAGAAGGTTTAATATTGTTCATATAAAAACAATGAAATGCAGTAAATCACTTTACTTAAAGATGTATATTTTAAGATTTATAAGCTTTTAAAGTCTCCCTCTCCCCTTTTACAGCTGTCAGCACTCTAGCTGACAAATGGAAATTCTGGTCATGTGACTGGATGGATTTTCAGCAGAGCTGAAATAGCATTGTCTACAAAGAGATACTTCATTAGAACAGTCTACAAAGTGTGCCTGGGAGGCAGTGTGCCTGGGAGGGAGTGTGCCTGGGAGTCAGGCACACTTTGTAGTGTGAGTAGCCTGGAGTCTGCTAGAGCCCCAGGTCAGTACTAGGAAGGATGTCTAAGGAACGGAACCAACACACACAGCGAACAGACAGGGCCTTCTAGTAAGTACCAGATAGGATAGTCAGATGAGCCAACGTCATACACTGAGCGGGTAGTCAGCCAGAGCCACAGGTTTGCACCAGATAGGATATCCACTGAAGCGATGGTATGATGGATGTGCAGTGGACAAAGCCTCAGGTCAACACTAGAGTGGGTAGTCAGACAAGCCTAGGTCATACACGGAGCGGGTAGTCAACCAGAGCCACAGGTTTTCACCAGAAAGGATATCTCAGCCAAATCGGAGCGTACAAGGAGAATGGTCAGACAGAGCCACAGGTCAACACCAGAATGGATGGACAGAGAAGCCGGATCATACATAGGAATCAGGAATACAAGAAAATGAACTGCTCAGGACTCAGTCAGCCCTTTAAACCCCTCCTCAGGAAGTAGGTAGGAGGAGCAGCTCAGAGGGAGGAAGTAGGTAGGACGAGAATACAGGCCTCAAACACATAAAACAGAGGCCTGCAGCATGCTGAAGCCTCGTGCCTGCAGATGACGCATCTAGCATTGAGGCGTCCAACCGCTCATGGAAATGACGCTGGAGCGTCATTGTAAACATCGCCAGAAGCAGCGGTGCTACAAGGTACTGTGACAGGTCTGTGCAGAAGGAGCCACAGACCACTCATACTCCGATTAAGGTAAGGGTGGGGGGGATATTATTAGGAGGGTTTAATGTTCATTTGAAGTAAAAGTAACATCTATTTCAACTGCATCTCCTTTAAATGTATAAACTAAAATAAATGCTATTAACCACTAAAAAAATTATTTTACTTGCAACGTGCATCTAACATAGTAACAAGAGGGCAGGTAAAGGAAGCTGCCATCTTGCTAATAAACAGCCAGTTTTGTACAAGTACCAAATATCAAATTACAGAACAATTTTTCTCCTCTTTTTCCGGACAGTTTACTGACATTACTGTACTATCGCTTCTGAGATACCTGTCAAGGTTACTTATGCAATTAGGGTTCAGCACAAAGTAAGACTGGATACATACATAAATCTCCTCTACATATAACACGTGATATTAGGCCTCTGGTACCAAATAAAGGGGGAGATTCACTAAGCAGAGATAAACAATTGATAAAGTGGAGATGACTTCTCCAGTGATATCACTTCTCCAGTCCCTATGTTATTCTATGGAGCCTATTCACTTGAAGAAATCATAGTGAATCGGCTCTATAGAATAACATAGGGACTGGAGAAGTGATATCACTGGAGAAGTCATACACTTTATCACCACTTACGGCTGTATGCTTAAAGGGATAACGACAAAAAAAAATTTGTATGAACGACAAAAATAAGCAATTGTGTGCATGAACAACATATTTTCTATAGAGTATATGACAAAAAACGAGTCATTCCATAGTGTATGACACAACTCCAGAAATGCCGGGTAAAGGGGCGTGGCTAGGGCGTGGCTAAACTATCCTCCAGTGTCGTATAGAGGAAAAGAAAATTTGTCGTATACAAGAACAAAAAAATGTCTTGCAAAAGACAAAATTTGTACATTAAAAAAACTGGAGGGAATGTGAAGATCTGAATGTGAGAATTTTTGTCTTTAGTTAAGTAGTTTTTGTTGTTAGGTAAAACATTTTTGTTGTTACATGTGACATTTTTGTCTTTACATATGGCAATTTCAGTCAGGACAAACGACTTATTTCCGATCACAACCGACACTCTATGAAAATAGTAATGAGCCCAATGACACTGTTCTTTGAAAAGTCTTTACAGACGACAAAAGCTACTTCGTTAATTCTTTGAACAAATGGCATATAGTGAATCTCCCCTTTGAGTTTTTTCCAGATGCAAGCTTGAAGCACAAAGTGTGCATAACCCTACGTTATGTTCATCTGGTAGTGTTCCTTTAAATCTCATCACTGTCAATATATTGATCAAAATAGTGCAGTGAAGCAAGCGGCTTAAGGGGGATGGAAAATGAGAGAGAAAGAGAGATGGAGAAAGAGACAGACAGAGACACACACACACAAAAAGAGACACACCCGTTTTTGTTCTGTAAAACTGCTTTATATAATATTGCTAAAAATCCATATTGGTGTTTAACCCTTTGACTGATTGGGCACCCCTTTCCAGCACTCAAAGGGTTAAATTATAAGACACAAAAGCCTCCAGTTATTATTACAAGGTACAAGTACATTTAAGCATCCTGTCGATATAAAACACAAGACACTTGAGGACAATCTACCAGTGTTAATCAAGAATAAAGTTATTCAGAGTCAATATGAAATGATCGACCCATGGACGTAATGTATTCAGTGATATTCTAGAGTTTTCATAATGGAAATGTTTTAGATGTTCATCAATAAATATATAAATTGTACGAGGTTATACATAGGCATCAGATTGATCAAAGTCATTGGACATTTGAAACATACAAGAATGAATGTATTTATCTATTTATTACAGGTGTTGGCAATAAACATGAGTGATTTTCCCACTGCTGGCGGCAGTGACTTGAAACCAGAACAAGAAATGACCCCTCAGTTACCTCTTGGGCTGTTGCCCCAACCATACTGAGGGAAATTTGAACAGAGACTGGCTTTTATATGACCTGTAACCGTTCAAAATGTTTCCCAGACTTCCACTGGCTGGGATGTGGGCTTATGCACATCCCAGCCAATCAACTTTGAATGGGAAAGGTGATGAAATCCGCTCAGCCAATGGAAGTCTGGGAAACATTTTGAATAGAGACTGTCCTTATAAAAGCAAGTTGCTGTTCAAATTTCCCTCAGTGTGGCTGGGGCAATGGCCCGAGAGGAAGCTTAGGTGGAGTATCTTGCTCGCTTTTCCTGCTGGCATTGCGCAATTCTAATTTTGATATCTATGGGGGGCATAGTGCAATTCTAACATCAATATCTTTAGGGAACATCTATGATTTGAATTTTTTTTATTCATGGTCGCTTTGAAGATTTCACAACAGGAAGAAAGAAGCTAAGAAAATGACAATAAAAAGATACACAGAGGAAGAATGAAGATAAGAAGTAGGAGCCAGGTAGAAGATTACAGAAGAAGACTAACAGTGGATGACAAGTAGGTGTTACAGCTATGGGTGTTAGGAGAGCGTTAGGACTAGTATTGTTTCATGTTAGTGAGATTGTTAGGGGTAGTGTAGGGTTTGTGTTTGGGAGGTGGGGGAAGGGTGACTGTTTTTAGTTCACTTGTGTTATTTGACGCTGCATCAGACTACAAGAGTTGGCTATTTTCCTTTAATATTCACATTACTCGCACAAAGGTGGAACTAGAAGCCACCGGGCCCTGGTGCAAAAATTTGCCATGGCCCCTCCTGACCATATTGAACCCAATCTCCACCTCCACATTGGCCCAAATCTCCACATTGCCCCAATCTCCACCTTCACATTGCCCCCAGTCTCCACATTGTTCCCAATCTCCACCTCCACATTGGCCCAAATCTCCACATTGCCCCAATCTCCACCTTCACATTGCCCCCAGTCTCCACATTGTTCCCAATCTCCACCTCCACATTGGCCCAAATCTCCACATTGCCCCAATCTCCACCTTCACATTGCCCCCAGTCTCCACATTGCCCCCAATCTCCACCTCCACATTGGCCCAAATCTCCACATTGCCCCAATCTCCACCTTCACATTGCCCCCAGTCTCCACATTGTTCCCAATCTCCACCTCCACATTGCTCCAAAACTCCACATTGCCTCCAATCTCCACCTCCACATTGCCCCAAATCTCCACATTGCACTCAATCTGCACCCTCACATTGCCCCCAGTCTCCACATTGTTCCCAATCTCCACCTCCACATTGCTCCAAAACTCCACATTGCCTCCAATCTCCACCTCCACATTGCCCCAAATCTCCACATTGCACTCAATCTGCACCCTCACATTGCCCCCAGTCTCCACATTGTTCCCAATCTCCACCTCCAAATTGCCCCAAATCTCCACATTGCACTCAATCTGCACCCTCACATAGCCCCCAATCTCCACCTCCACATTGGCCCAAATCTCCACATTGCCCCAATCTCCACCTTCACATTGCCCCCAGTCTCCACATTGTTCCCAATCTCCACCTCCACATTGCTCCAAAACTCCACATTGCCTCCAATCTCCACCTCCACATTGCCCCAAATCTCCACATTGCACTCAATCTGCACCCTCACATTGCCCCCAGTCTCCACATTGTTCCCAATCTCCACCTCCACATTGCTCCAAAACTCCACATTGCCTCCAATCTCCACCTCCACATTGCCCCAAATCTCCACATTGCACTCAATCTGCACCCTCACATTGCCCCCAGTCTCCATATTGTTCCCAATCTCCACCTCCACATTGCCCCAAATCTCCACATTGCACTCAATCTGCACCCTCACATTGCCCCCAATCGCCACCTTCACATCACCCCCAATCTTCACATTGTTCCAGTCTCCACCTCCACATTGCACTCAATCTCCACATTGCTCCCAATCTCCGCATCGTTCCCAATCTCCACCTCCACATTGCCCCCAATCGCCACCTCCACATTGTACCTATTGACCCCCCCCAGTGTCCATCTCCTACCTCCTTGGTGGTTCAGTGGTGTGGCAGGAGAGGTCTGTGCCTCCTTCGGCACAGACATATATAAACAGCTGGAGCGCTCACCTGGTCCACTCTTCAGTAATGCAAAGCGTTGGGAGATGATGTCATCTCCCAGCGCTCTGCATTACTAGAGTGCCAAAGAGGGAGCTCAGCTGCAAGAGGTCTATGCCAAAGAAGGCACAGACCTCAGCTTGATGTGGGTGCCGGGTGGGGGGTTGCAGGGGGCAGCCAGGCCCCTGGAGTGACGGGCCCGGTTGTAGTTGTGACCCCTGTTACCTCTATTGTTATGCCACTATACTCACACTATTTAACATGCATTGCTGGAACAAAAAGCTGCAACAAGCATTTGGCCATAAAGAGGGTTTTGGCCATCAACGCTTGTTGCAGTGGATGCTGTCTAAACAAAGGCAATCCAGTGCTACAAATGTGTGTTTACCACCCAGAACTCCTTTGACCCCTAGAGTCAGTTTTAGCCCTGTGAATAGTATTGAGCCCCTAGTTGTCTTGAAAGATTGCATTCTAGAGTCACTCAGTTAACAATAAAGACATCATTTTTACTTTACCATTCTTTTGCTTTATCTATAGCTAACATGGCATCACTTTTTACCTATATTAAATAACTTTGCCAGTTTCGATACAATAAATAAATATTCTGTGCCACCTAACTGTAAATTGGGCTGGGGTTGGTGTCATACAAGAGTAGAGGTGTGGTCAAGTGTGGAGGTAGGCACTGTAAGGATTTCTGTCTTTTCAATGTAAATCTGGACCACTTCTGAAGCTAAAAATGAGATAATTCAGGGCTGGGACAGAGGTATAAGACCAGGATAATGAGTAAATATCTGTAAAATTGCTGCAAAGCAATGTAAGGATATGCAGTAAATAAATAAATATTTTGCAACATTTTCAGCAAGTACTAATGTTAATCATTCAGTTGACTTTGGGACAGTTTTAGTGGTTATATCAACTCCAGGTCTAACATATTCTTTATAGAAATATATTTATTAGACTTGTGTGTCAAGGTTTTGCTGAGCAGCTACCTGCCTATTGATTATGATGTCTGAGCTAATCCAGTGCTCTCCTATCCACTGCTGCTGTCTTCTGAGTTTCTGGCTCAGGCTCAATCAGCTGACTTCTCTGATTACTCACCTGACTGTTATCAGCCAACCCTCCTAGGGTATTTAAAGCAGCTTGGCTCACTTCCCCATTGTCCTTGTGTTTGTTTGCTGACCTTTTGTTGCTGGCTGCTATGGATTTTCCTGCGCTCCTGTTTGCTGCGTTCCAGACCCTTGGCTTGTTTCAGACGTCGCTGACTTCTGTGCTCTTGACCCACTGGCTTGTTCCCTGACATCACAGACTTCTGTGCTCCTGACTCGGCTTGGCTGATTACCTGTCCTGGTTCCTGACCCTAGCTTGTCATTTGGTTTATGCTCCTGGATCACGATTCTGCTTGTTTATTTTTTGTTTCTTTAATAAAGGTGTTTTGCTTTTACCTTTTTGTGTCCTGTCTGGTTCCTGGTCCATAACCACAAGGGCCATGAATTCAGAAGGAGCAGGCAATCCATCGAATATTCTTTTCAGGCTGGACCCGGTAGACCAGCGCATGGACCAGTTTGCATTAGCCCTCCAGACCTTGTTGCTCAGTACTGCGCATCCAGCTGCACTGCCTCAGCAGCCTCCAGCTCAGTCTGTTCCTATAGCTGCATTCTGATTGACTCCCATATCCGTAAGAGACCTTCCTTTAGGGAGCACCTGTGGAGGCATCCCATCCATTTAGCCCCAAGCTTTTCGTCCCCACCTGTGCCTCCCTCTCCTCCCGCTCCTCCTAGTCTCGAATCCTCTGGCGCCATGCAGCTTGGGTTCACTCGCCTTTCACTTGTGCAAAAGGCCTTCAGGAGGAGAGCCTATGCCTTTACTGTGGTAAGGCTGGGCATCTGTTGCGTATCTGTCCCACACGTCCTGGAAACGGTCACACCTAAGGTCCTATAGGGGACAGACCTTATGTGGCGTCTCAGCTTCCCTGGCTATCCAGAAGGATAAACCACTAGTCTCCGATGGGCTCTCCTGGGGGTGAATTTTCCTTCATTACAGAGGCACTTATTGACTCTGGTGCAGCGGGCATCTTTATTGACAGTGCCTTTGCCCAAAAGCACTCCATTTCATTGCAGATCCATACCACTCCACTTGCCATTGAGGCGATTGATGGCAGACCTCTATAGCCACCGCAGGTCACCCACAAAACCAGTCCTTTGTCTATGGCTGTAGGGTCTCTCCATCACGAAAGTTTACAGTTTCAGGGGATCCACGCTCTTCGCTATCCTGTGATCCTGGGCTATCCCATATTCAATTGGACAAGGGCCGAAGTTATGGCATGGTCACCCAACTGTTCCAAGACATGCCTAGTGAAAGGATTGAAGGTGCTAACCACATCCCCGGTATCTTTGTTGCCTGAAGAGTACCAAGAGTTCTGAGATGTATTAGATAAGGGCCGAGCTGGTGAGCTCCCACCTCACCACCCATATGATTGTACCATTGAACTGCAACCAAGTGCCATACCTCCTCGAGGTCGAGTCTACCCTCTGTCTGTCATGGAGAAAAAGGCCATGGAGGAGTATGTTGCGGACGCACTGTCCTGGAGGTTCATCCACAAATCCTCCTCTCCCGCTGGGGCTGGATTCTTCTTCATGAAGAAAGTGTAGTGAACTGAGACCCTGTATTGATTATAGGGGGCTCAACCGTATCACTATTAAAAAGCCTACAACGAAGTTGTAAAAAGCCTACAACGGAGTTGTTCGATCAAGTAAAAGGGTCCAAGGTTTTTACTAAGCTTGACTTGAGTGGGGCATACAATTTGGTAAGGATGAAGGAGGGCCACGAATGGAGCACAACTAGGTATCCAACTCTCCTTTTCCTTGGCCTATCACCCACAGTCGAATGTGGAGGCGGAAAGGGCTATTCAGGCCTTGGAGCAATTCCTGCAGTGTTATATCTCAGACCATCAGAACAACTGGTTGGACCTGCTACCTTGAGTGGAGTTTGCTCATAAGAGTGCTGTCTCAGCTTCTACCCAGCTCTCCCCTTTCATGGTGAATTATGGGTATCAACCCTCCATGATTCCAGATTAGTTCGCTCCCCAGGGGATTCTGGCATTGTAGGATCATCTCCATCGAATCCGTTCCACATGGGTGCAGGTCTAAGAGTCGTTGCGATGCTCACAACAATCCCAGGAGCTCCAGGCCAATCATAAACGCCTACCCGTACGCTCCTACCAGGTCGGGGAGAGGGTCTGGTTGTCCTCCAGAAATCTCCACCTGCGAGTGCCCTCTCAGAAACTGTCTTCCCATTTTGTGAGGCTTTTCCGTATCCTCCGACGTGTGAAGCATGTGGCCTATGCCCTAGACCTTTCTCCTAATATGCGGATACACAATGTGTTCCATGTCTTGCTGCTGAAACCTCTGGTATGTAATTATTTCACTACGGTCACTCCTCGACCTCACTCGGTGTCCGTTGACGGTCATGAGGAGTACGAGGTCCAATCCTTAGTTTACTCTCTGTCACGGGGAGACTTGTGAAATAATGACACTTGCCAAGTACAGATACAATAAAATGAAAATGTATTAAAATAAAAAGGAAGTAGACTACCTCTCCCGCCTTCACTAGACCAGGTATGGAGACAGTGCAACGGCACTTCCCAAACCCTTCACTAGACAGGTGGTAATATAGTCACAGACAATACTCCAGAACTCTGGAGCACCTACAAGGGGTGAAAGCACCTCTCCAACCATCACTAGACCAGGTATGGGAACAGTGAAACGACACTTCCCCAACCCTTCACTAGACAGGTGTGGAGATTAGTGTTGAGCGAGCGTGCTCGGCCGATGCTCGGATCGGCTCGAGCATCGCTCTGCTCGGCACATGGCGGTACTCGTACGAGTACCGCCATGTGCTCGCCCGACATGTTCGGGTGAAGAGGATCTGTGCCGGAAGAGGCACAGATCCGAAGACGCTCCGCTGGACCACCAGGGAATGGAGGTACGGGGGCATTGCGGAGATGAAGGGGGCATTGCGGAGATGAAGGGGGACATTGTGGAAGAGGGGCATAGACTCTATGCCCCTCTTCCACAATGTCCCCCTTCATCTCCGCTATGCCCGTCTTCCACAATGTGCCCCTTCATCTCCGCTATGCCCCTCTTCCACAATGTCCCCCTTCATCTCCTATGCCATAGAGGAGATGAAGGGGGACATTGTGGAAGAGGGGCATAGCGGAGATGAAGGGGGACATTGTGGAAGAGGGGCATAGACTCTATGCCCCTCTTCCACAATGTCCCCCTTCATCTCCGCTATGCCCCTCTTCCACAATGTCCCCCTTCATCTCCGCTATGGCATAGGAGATGAAGGGGGACATTGTGGAAGAGGGGCATAGCGGAGATGAAGGGGGACATTGACCAGGCACCCTCCGCTCATCAGAGCAGGGGGTGCCTGGTTTAATGCTCGAGTGCTCCCATTCATTTGAATGGGGCTCGGGTGCTCGGCCGAGCACTCGAGCATCAGGGGGTGCTCGGTCAGAGCACCCGAGCACCCGAGCATCGGGGTGCTCGCTCATCCCTAGTGGAGATGGATCATGGACACTACCCCAGAACGCTGGAGCACCTACAAGGAGCGAGAATCCCCAGAATGCTGGGAGTCTGACAGGCAATGGTGACAACCCTAGAACGATAGGGAGACAACAGGCTACCCAGACAATAGGCTGCAGGAGGCCAAGGACAAGTCTGACAATACTGAATACTGGCCGGAGGCAGTAAGCATGGCAGCAACAGTAGGTCCGGGCAGGCCAAGGATGGAACAGTCATCTTGAGCTGGGTAAGCCGGAGAGGAAGGTCAACCAAATCCAGGAGCGCAGCGGAGCGAGAGACAACCAAACCAGAAAGGAATAGTCAGATGAAGCCAGGGGTCTCAGCTGGATAGGGTAGTCATGCGAAGCCAGAGGTCTCAACCGGATCGGGTAGTCAGAACAGAAGTCAGACGAAGCCAGGAGTCATACACAAGAATCGGCAATCAGAACACAGAAGCAACAACGCTCAAGTACACCATCTAAGAGCAAGGGTGTATGGTGAGGCTGAGACCTATAAGGCCTAGCATGTGGGTGGAGACACCAGTGGCCTATAAGAATAAAGATTAGACCAGAGTGACAACCTGCAGGATAACAAGGTCGCCTGTACCACTGAGCACCTACTGGAAGCAATCACGGGCACTGTGATAGTACCCCCCTCTCAACGATCTCTCCTCGTGGAGAGATCCTACTTTATTGGGAAATTTCACATGAAATCTGCGTAGCAGAATAGGAGCGTGAATATCAGACTGATCAACCAAGGAACACTCCTCAGGACCATAGCCCTTCCAATGTACAAAGTATTGAATGCACCCACTGACTCTACGGGAGTCTAGGATAGTTTGGATTTCATATTCCTCATGGTCTTGAATGTACATCTGACCTGGCACCACAAGGGCGGAAACATATCGATCACAGACCAAGGGCTTAAGGAGTGAGACATAGAACACGTTATGAATGTGCATGTTCCTAGGAAGGTCTAAGGCATAAGAAACAGGGTTCACTCTGCGGAGCACCAGGAAAGGCCGTATGAAACATGGAGCCAGCTTATTACAGAGTACTTGCATGTGCAGGTTTCTGGGGACTCCCCAACTTGAAAGACAGGACACCTCCTGCAGTCTGCATGTTTCTGGTAGCGCTCTGAGGACCTTCGTAAGGCATTTTGAACCTGTGCCCATGTGGAGCGGAGCTGCCAAATATGCTCGTCCAGAGCCGGAATATCTTGAGCCTGAAATAAGTCCGGGAGCAAGGATGGTTGGAACCCATAGTTAATCAAAAAAGGAGAACTCCCGGACGACGAGTTTATGGAACAATTCCTGGCAAACTCCGCCCACGGCAACAGTTCAGCCCAATTATCGTGATGGTCAGAGGTAAAGCAGTACAAGAACTGTTCAAACCCTTGGTTGGATCTTTCAGCAGCACCATTCGTCTGGGGATGGTAGGTAGAGGAAAATGACAGTTTGATGCCCATCTGTTCACAGAAGGCCCTCCAGAACCGTGACATGAACTGACTCCCACGATCAGAGACCAACACTTTGGTCATTCCGTGGAGTTTGGACACCTCTTTAGCAAACACCATTGCCAACTCTCTTGAGGAAGGCAGTCCCTGGATAGGAACAAAATGCGCTATTTTTGAAAATCAGTCATTAGTATGACCGTACAACCATTGGATCTGGGCAGCTACACCATAAAATCCAGGGATACGTGTGACCATGGATGCTCGCCATTCGGATCAGACCGGAGCAACCACAGGGGAAAGTGCCTACGGGTACTGGCATGAGCACAAACAGAACAAGCCTCCACAAAGGCTGCACAATCTGCTTTTAAACTAGGCCACCAAAAGAACTGTGAGACTGAACAAATCAGCTGGTCCTGACGAAGGTGTCTAGTGATAAGTTTCCAGTAGCCTAGTATGGAGATTGTCGGCTACAAAACATTTACCACTTGGTTTGTCCACTGGAGCACTACCTCGCCCAAATAGTGCGTATGGTGGCCAAAATGCGATCTGGAGGAATAATAGGAATGGGTTCTCTTTCCGTCTCACCGTCCAGCCCAAATTGTCTAGAGAGAGTGTCAGCTCGAACATTCTTGGACCCAGGAAGACAGGATACCACAAAATTGAATCTGGACAGAAATAGTGCCCATCTGGCCTGTCCAAGTGACAGTCTTTTAGCCTCTGACAAGTATGTCAAGTTCTTATGATCGGTTAAGATCAGGATAGGTACCTTTGTCCCCTCCAGGAGGTGACACCATTCACGAAGAGCGAGAATAATGGCCAGCAACTTGCTATCGCCTATGTCATATAGGCTCTGAGCTTTAGTCATCTTTTTAGAAAAGAACCCACAGGGAATCAGGGTCTTGCTAGGCTCGGGTCTTTGAGACAGGACTGCCCCTACACCTGTCTCAGATGCATCCACCTCCAGGGTAAAGGGCAATGCAGGATTAGGATGTGACAATACTGGAGCCTCGGCAAAAGCAGACTTTAATGCTTCAAAATCCTTGTTGGCCTTAGGGGACCATAGCGAGGGATTAACACCCTTATGTGTCAAGTCAGTCAAGGGTTTGACTACTGTAGAAACATTTTGCATAAATTTTCTATAATAATTAGCGGATCCTAAGAATCATTGTATGACCTTCAAACCCACTGGACGTGGCCATTGCAGGACTGCCGAGAGTTTCTCTGTATCCATAGCAATATCTTCAACAGAGATAACATATCCCAGGAACGGCACACTTGATCTTTATAGAATTCGCATTTGTCTAGTTTACAATATAGTTTGTCCTCTCTTAATTTTTGCAGTACTGTGGTGACATCTCTCCGATGAGTCTCGATATTGGGAGAGTGGATCAAGATATCGTCCAGGTAAACTACTACACAGGATTGTGGCAGATCTCTCAAAATATCATTTATTAACTCTTGAAAAACCGCTGGGGCATTGCATAGCTCAAATGTCATGAGCTCGTAATGGCCATTACGGGTGTTAAAAGCGGTTTTCCACTTATTACCCTCCTTAATTGTGATCAAATTATAGGCCGCCCTTAAATCGAGTTTAGTAAAGACAGAGGACCCCTTCAAGCGGTCGAACAAGTCTGTAATCAAATGAATGGGGTATACATTTTTCATCATCAGCTTATTTAGACCTCTATAATCGATACAAGGTCTCAGCTCCCCATCTTTTTTCTTAACAAAGAAAAATCCTGCCCCCGCGGGCGAGGAAGATTTTCTGATTATGCCTCTGACTAGGGCATCAGCAATGTATTCCTCCATGGCCCTGTTCTCCTCTACCAACAGGGGGTAGGTACGGGCTTTAGGAGTTATCGTGCCTGGTGTTAAATCAATAGCACAGTCGTATGCCCTATGCTCACTCAAAGTGCTAGCCTCCCCCTTACTGAATACCTCACTGAACGACTGATACACTAAGGGTATAGAGGGGGAGGTACACAAAATTTTAATAGGTTGCTGTATACAGGCCTCTTTATAATAGTCAGACCAAGATAGTATCTCACAAGTCTCCCAGTCCACTCAGGGGTTATGTCTCTGGAGCCAGGGGAACCCCAGAATGACAGCATTGTGTGGAGACTGAATAATCTGGAATTGTAGGGTCTCGACATGGAGAGCTCCTACCTTCAGAGACAGTGGACAGGTCTCATGTGTGACATGGGAAGGTTCAAATGGTCATCCATCAATGGCCTCTACAGCCAATGGAGTATCACTAGTGATGAGCGAGCACCCCAATGCTCGGGTGTTCGGGTGCTCTGACCGAGCGCCCCCGGAGGCTCGAGTGCTCGGCCGAGCACCCGAGCCCCATTGAAGTCAATGGGAGGACTCGAGCATTACACCAGGCACCCCCTGCTCTGATGAGGGGAGGGTGCCTGGTCCATAGGAAAAGGGCAGAAAATGATGGAAACACCACAGAAATGGTTCAGGGACAGCATAGGGAGGATGTCTGGATGCATCTTGGACTCCAACATCGCTGCTGGGAACGATCTTTCGCCCGTAGTACGCCATTTTTACAGACTGACCGTAAAACACACAAAAAGGCAGATAAAAACGACTTTAGGCGAAAAATTGTTACCAAACAGTATTTGCTGTATATTTACTTGTATATCATCTGCAAATTCTGCAAAAAATTTCATCGATTTTTCGGAACTGAGGCCATGATTAAGAGGGAAACGTGCGCAGAGGCAAATTCTCCCAAAAATTTCCTTGATTTTTCTGAACTGAGGCCATGATTAAGAGGGAAACATGCGCAGAGGCAAATTCTCCCAAAAATTTCCTTGATTTTTCTGAACTGAGGCCATGATTAAGAGGGAAACGTGCGCAAAGCCAAATTCTCCCAAAAATTTCCTCGATTTTTCTGAACTGGGGCCATGATTAAGAGGGAAACGTGCGCTGAGCCGACCATCTAAAACATTATGGGTGAGGGTCTGCTGCGGAGCTGACCATCCTAAACATTATGTGCGAAGGCCCGCTAGTGAGCTGACGCTATAAAACATTATATGAGAGGGCCCGCTAGAGAGCTGACCCAATAAAACATTATATGAGAAGGCCCGCTGGTGAGCTGACCTATACAAAAATTGTCAAACTGCGCCCGCTGGTGAGCTGGCCCTATATAAAAATTATATCACTGGGCCCGCTGGTGAGCTGGCCCTATATAAAAATTATATCACTGGGCATATGGAAGAGAGTCAACCATATACCCGTTTTTTGGGTGGAAGGGGTGAATGGGAATACAGAGTATTCTCATCATTGTAAATAACATATATAAAGTGAGTTTATGTTCCCCCGGGGCTTTCCTCCAGTGGAGTGGAGAAGTCAGGGGAAATCCAGGCCTTGTTCATTTTTATAAGTGTCAACCTATCAGCATTTTCGGTGGAAAGGCGGATACGCTTATCTGTTATGATGCCACCAGCAGCACTAAATACCCGCTCAGACAGAACGCTGGCGGCAGGGCAGGCCAGCACCTCCAAGGCGTAGAGTGCCAGTTCATACCACGTGTCCAGCTTGGACACCCAGTAGTTGTAAGGCACAGAGGGATCATTGAGGACGCTGACACGGTCTGCTACGTACTCCTTCACCATCTTCCAAAACTTTTCCCTCCTTGTGACACTAGGCTGCGCATCAGGGTGAGGGTGCTGGCGGGGTGTCATGAAGGTGTCCCACGCCTTGGAGAGTGTTGCCCTGCCTTTGTCGGAACTGCTGTGTGCTCCCCTTTTCTCCCCTTCTCGGTTGGCCAAGGTAGCACGTACTCTGCCGCCAGCGTTGTCAGATGGAAAATTTTGGAGCAATTTTTCGACAAGAACCTTCTGGTATTGCACCATTTTGCTTGTCCTCTCCACCGGAGGAATGAGAGATGAGAAATTCTCTTTGTAGCGGGGGTCCAGAAGGGTGAACACCCAGTAATCCGTGTTGTCTAAAATGCGTATAACGCGTGGGTCACGGGAAAGGCAGCCTAACATAAAGTCAGCCATGTGTGCCAGAGTACCAACAGGCAAGATTTCGCTGTCCTCACCAGGAGGATGACTCTCAATCTCCTCATCCTCTTCCTCCTCTTCTGCCCACCCACGCTGAAGAGATGGAACTAAAGTTCCATGGCTACCCTCTGTAGCGGAGGCAACCGTGTCTTCCTCCTCCTCCTCCTCCGCCTCCTCCAATTGTCGCTGAGAAGACGAAGTGAGGGTGCTCTGGCTATCACCTTGTGTAAGCTCTTCCTCCCGCATTTCCACCTCTTCCACATGCAAAGCGTCGGTT
>CM074720.1:549488517-549567711 GCA_037306005.1 Rhinophrynus dorsalis
CTAGTACTATCTACCCCAGCAGTCCTACATGATAACTAGTACTGTCTCCTCCAGCAGTCCTACTTTGTTTACATGATAACTAGTACTATCTACTCCAGCAGTCCTGCCTTGTTTACATGATAACTAGTACTATCTACTCCAGCAGTACTGCCTTGTTTACATGATGACTAGTACTGTCTCCTCCAGCAGTCCTACCTTGTTTACATAATAACTAGTACTATCTACTCCAGCAATCCTACCTTGGTGACATGATAACTAGTACTATCTACAACAGCAGTCCTGCTTGTTTACATGATAACTAGTAATATCTACTCCAGCAGTCCTACCTTGTTTACATGATAACTAGTACTAGCTACTCCAGCAGTCCTACCTTGTTTACATGATAACTAATATTATATATTCCAGCAGCACTGCCTTAAATACATAGAATTTGACAGTGAATAAGAACTATTCAGCCCATCTAGTCTTTCCATTTTTTCCTACAGTAAACACCTGAAAACTCACTTGGACCCTGGTCTTGTCTTGTGTTTAGGATAGCCTTATGCCTTTCCCATGCATGCTTACATTCCTTTAACCTCTACCACTTCCGCTGGTAGGCATTTCCACTTATTAACCACCCTATTAGTGAAGTAGAACATTGTTTCATTGCATCTAAGCCTATATCCCTTCAGATTTAGACTATGACAGTTTGCCTTAACATTTCTAGTTCTTTGTTAAGTAGGACTAATCTGCTCCAGCAGTGCTGATTAATCTGCTATAGGAATCCTGCCATGTTCACATGGTAAGTAGTACTAATCTGCTCCAGCAGTCCTGCCATGTTCACATGGTAAGTAGTACTAATCTGCTCCAGCAGTCCTGCCATGTTCACATGGTAGGTAGTACCAATCTGCTCCAGCAGTCCTGTCATGTTCACATGGTAAGTACTACCAATCTGCTCCAGCAGACCTGCCATGTTCACATGCTAAGTAGTACCAATCTGCTCCAGCAGTCCTGTCATGTTCACATGGTAAGTAGTACTAATCTGCTCCAGCAGTCCTGCCATGTTCACATGGTAAGTAATACTAATCTGCTCCAGCAGTCCTGCCATGTTCACATGATAAGTAGTACTAATCTGCTTTAGCAGTCCTGCCATGTTCACATGGTAAGTAGTACTAATCTGCTCCAGCAGTCCTGTCATGTTCACATGGTAAGTAGTACTAATCTGCTCTAGCAGTCCTGCCATGTTCACATGGTAAGTAGTACTAATCTGCTCCAGCAGTCCTGCCATGTTCACATGGTAAGTAGTACCAATCTACTCCAGCAGTCCTGCCATGTGTAACGGTTTTTTAGGACTCTCAGACCAGTAAGTGAAAATAAAACACACTTTATTTAAAGTGAATAATGCACAAGTTCGCCCTCTAGAGGCGGTAGGTAATACACAGATCAAGTAAACTGAGATATTACAATAGTAATTACACAATAGACATACATGCAAGACAGTATGCACTAGGATGATATGAACCCCCAAGGGGTTAACGTCTAGATAACAGTCCGTCTCAGATGTGGAGGTTTGACACGCCCTGGATGTTAAAAGGCTGTGCTGGATAGACAAAGTTCATCAAGTGCTGAAGATCGAGCTGCCTTGCCAAGGTGTTTGGATATTAAGCAGAATAGGAATCAACTTAGCCCCCACGGGCGTAGTTTCAGGAACTGCTTTGGTTTGTGCAAGTGCAAATAGCCCCCACGGGCGTAACGGGAACCGGCCAGCAATGCAAGAGCTAACAGCCTCCTCAAGCTTAATCGAATGCTGGAATATGAATGCAAGAGCCACTAGCCCCCTCGGGTGTAGTACCAGATAAGCCAACACTGAAGCCTTACTGCCACCACTCTGTGTCACGGATATTGCCGGTAACCAATACCGGAGAGCCTTAGGCGCCCAAACGACCCAAACAATGTGACTACTCTGCAATGGTGGACTAGAGTTGCCGACGGAGAGCGGCCAACTCAGCAGCAGTATCACGGGTAACGAGGCTCGTACTGGAGATAGAGTGAAATCGAGGCAGCACTGCAAGAGTTAAAAGGCACGTTTACTCGAGGCTTCAGCGCTACTACAAGGCTCTGCACGGAGAGGAAGGCCCACAGATACACACACAGCTCTGCACAGATAACCAGGCACAGCACTTAATCGAGGGAAACACCAGGCAAGGCAGTCACGCTGAAGCGGGCAGCAGAGACTGATAATGTCGCGGCGGGCGACAACTGGAACGCAGGTCACTGAAACAAGCTGGAAGTCGATCTTCGGAGCAGGAAGTCAGCCAGGCCGGGTCGGAGCACGTAGGAGGCAGTCATACAAGCCGGGTCATACACAAGCAGGAACGTCAGTCTAGCCGGGTCAGGATCCAAGGGTGGTATGCAGACGAGCCGGGTCATACACAAGCAGGAACACTGGAGAATGGTCAGGACAAGCCAAATCGGTACACAGGAACTCAGAATACAGGAACACAGCAACAGCACTACTGGCTCAGGAACACCACGAAAGGGCATCTGACAGATGTGATAGCCAGGTATAAAAAGGTCATCAGGAGGCGGGTAAAACCCAGTCAGCAAATCAGTGACAGCCACAACTGAGAGTGACAGGAATCACAGGCACTGTGATACCATGTTCACATGGTAAGTAGTACCAATCTGATCCAGCAGTCCTGTCATGTTCACATGGTAAGTAGTACCAATCTGCTCCAGCAGACCTGCCATGTTCACATGCTAAGTAGTACCAATCTGCTCCAGCAGTCCTGTCATGTTCACATGGTAAGTAGTACTAATCTGCTCGCAGTCCTGCCATGTTCACATGGTAAGTAATACTAATCTGCTCCAGCAGTCCTGCCATGTTCACATGGTAAGTAGTACTAATCTGCTCTAGCAGTCCTGCCATGTTCACATGGTAAGTAGTACTAATCTGTTCCAGAAGTGTTGCCATGTTCACATGGTAAGTAGTACCAATCTACTCCAGCAGTCCTGCCATGTTCACATGGTAAGTAGTACCAATCTACTCCAGCAGTCCTGCCATGTTCACATGGTAAGTAGTACCAATCTGATCCAGTAGTCCTGTCATGTTCACATGGTAAGTAGTACCAATCTGCTCCAGCAGTCCTGCCATGTTCAAATGGTAAGTAGTACCAATCTGATCCAGCAGTCCTGTCATGTTCACATGGTAAGTAGTACCAATCTGCTCCAGCAGACCTGCCATGTTCATATGCTAAGTAGTACCAATCTGCTCCAGCAGTCCTGTCATGTTCACATGGTAAGTAGTACTAATCTGCTCAAGCAGTCCTGCGATGTTTACATGGTAAGTAATACTAATCTGCTCCAGCAGTCCTGCCATGTTCACATGGTAAGTAATACTAATCTGCTCCAGCAGTCCTGCCATGTTCACATGGTAAGTAGTACTAATCTGCTCCAGCAGTCCTGCCATGTTCACATGGTAAGTAGTACTAATCTGCTCTAGCAGTCCTGCCATGTTCACATGGTAAGTAGTACTAATCTGTTCCAGCAGTGCTGCCATGTTCACATGGTAAGTAGTACCAATCTACTCCAGCAGTCCTGCCATGTTCACATGGTAAGTAGTACCAATCTACTCCAGCAGTCCTGCCATGTTCACATGGTAAGTAGTACCAATCTACTCCAGCAGTCCTGTCATGTTCACATGGTAAGTGGTACCAATTTGATCCAGCAGTCCTGTCATGTTCACATGGTAAGTAGTACCAATCTACACCAGCAGACCTGCCATGTTCACATGCTAAGTAGTACCAATCTGCTCCAGCAGTCCTGTAATGTTCACATGGTAAGTAGTACTAATCTGGTCCAGCAGTCCTGCTGTGTTCACATGGTAAGTAGTACTAATCTGCTCCAGCAGTCCTGCCATGTTCACATGGTAAGTAGTACCAATCTGCTCCAGCAGTCCTGCCATGTTCACATGGTAAGTAGTACTAATCTGCCCCAGAAGTCCTTTCATGTTCACATGGTAATTAGCACCAATTTGCTGCAACAGTCTTAACTTATTCACATGCTAAATAGTATTAATCTACTTTAGCAGTCCTGTCTTGTTCACAGAGTATATAGTACTAATCTACTTTAGCAGTCCTGCCTTGTTCACATAATAAATAGTACTAATCTGCTTTAGCAGACCTGCCTTGTCCTATAAGTAGTATTAATCTACTGTAGCAGTCCTGCCTTATTCACAAAATAAACTGACTTGATATGCTCCTGCAGTCCTATCTTGTTCACATGGTAAGTAGTATTATCCTGCTCTAGCAGTCCTGTCTTGTTCACATGGTAAGTAGTACTATCCTGCTCTAGCAGTCCTGTCTTGTTCACATGGTAATAGTACTATCCTGCTCTAGCAGTCCTGCCTTGAACACATGGTAAGTAGTACTATCCTGCTCTAGCAGTCCTGTCTTGTTCACAGGGTAAGTATCACGGTGCCCGTGATTGCTGCCTTCCTTTGTCAGTTACCTGAAGGGGGCTCTCCATTGGCTGTCGGCCTTCAGCCCTCCCTGCATTGCCTATTTATACTGAGCTTGGGCATCCTTTGGTAGCCCTTTCGTGTTGTCTCTATGCTGCTTGCACTTGCATTGAGTTCCTGAGCTTCCTGGGCCATTTTTCTATTCCTGCTCGTCTGTGATTGCCAGTGTTCCTGCTCACCAGTTCCCTGGTTCCTGCATCCGTTCCTGATCCGGTTGGGGTTGCTGTTTCAGCAGCTGTTTCCTGCTACCATTCCTGATCCGGTTGACTGCCCGTAGATCTGTTTCCTGTCCACCCTCGGATGGGTTCCTGCTCCTGGATCGCCTGAATTGTGCTTGTCTCCTTCAGTCGCCCTGGCGACATTTTCATTCACTTGTTCCTCTCTCCAGTACGCGGTTACTGGTTTGTTCCACATACAACCGGCTGCTGTCGTACCGGTAGAGATCTTGGTTATTCCAGTATGCGGGAACTGGTTCGCTCCACATACAACTGGCTGCTGTCGCACCGGTAGAGACCTTGGTTATTCCAGTACGTGGGTACTGGTTTGCTCCACATACAACCGGCTGCTGTCGCACCGGTAGAGATCTTGATTATCCCAGTACGCGGGTACTGGTTCACTCCACATTCACCCGGCTGCTGCTGCACCGGTAGAGATATTGGTTATTCCAGTACGCGGGTACTGGTTCGCTCCACTGCCAACCGGCTGCTGTTGCACCGGTAGTGATCTAGGTTTCTCCAGTATGCGGGTACTGGTTCGCTCCTCAGACAACCAACTGCTGTGCACCGGTATAGATCTTGGTTTCTCCAGTATGCGGGTACTGGTTCTTTTCACATATATACCGGTTGCTCATTGTCATCTATAGCGCCCGTGCTGGTTGTGTTATTCCAGTACGCGGATACTGGTTCGCTCCATGTTAACCGGCTGCTGTTCAGTCCTTGACAGCTCCGGAGATCCTCCTGTCACTCCAGTACGCGGGTACTTGTTTGCTCCATGTAACCGGTTGCTGTTCAGTCCTAGACAGCACCAGTAGATTGGTTATTTTCTCCAGTACTCGGGTACTGGTTCGTTCCTTGTATTTACCGGTTGCTTGTTGCTATCAATCAGCACCGGCTGAGACTATGTCTCCGCTGCACGTATACTGGTTTGCTTCAGGACTACTGACTATCCTCTGGGCCTCAGTCTATCATCCTATGTGACTGATATATCCACCTAGCAGTCACCGAGGCCATAGCTACTGCCATCCTGTCCTGCAGTCCAAGCTGCCTTGCCCGGTATATTGGTAAGGCCGGTAGAACCTATTCCTCTTGTTACCAACTTTGGGTTGCCTTACCCGGTATTGGCAAGGCTGGTAAAGTCTCTATCCTTGCTGTCTCAGTCTCAAGGCTGCCTTGCCCGGTATATTGACAGGGCCAGTAGAGCCTATACTATTCCTTGTACCAGTCTCCAGGCTGCCTTGCCCGGTATATTGGGAAGGCCGATAGAGCCTACACCATTCGTTGTTCTAGCCTCCAGGCTGCCTTGCCCGGTATATTGGTAAGGCCGGTAGAACCTTTTCCACCTTGTGCCACCTAAGGTTGACTTACTCGGTATTGGCAAGGCCGGTAGAGCCTGTGTCTCATTCATTGTACCACTACTAATGCTGCTTTGTAAATCGCTATGTTATATGTGTATGCTACCCAATACGGTTATCTTAAACTTTTCAATAAAGTTGTGTTTTTACCTAACTCTGTGTCTGAGAGTCTTAACAAACCATGACAGTAAGTTAAATTAATTTGCCTCTCCAGCAGTTCTGCCTTGTTCACATGGTAAGTAGTACTATCCTGCTCTAGCAGTCCTGTCTTGTTCACATGGTAAGTAGTACTATCCTGCTCTAGCAGTCCTGTCTTGTTTACATGGTAAGTAGTATTATCCTGCTCTAGCAGTCCTGTCTTGTTCACATGGTAAGTAGTACTATCCTGCTCTAGCAGTCCTGTCTTGTTCACATGGTAAGTAGTACTATCCTGCTCTAGCAGTCCTGCCTTGTTCACATGGTAAGTAGTACTATCCTGTTCTAGCAGTCCTGTTTTGTTCACATGGTAAGTAGTACTATGCTGCTCTAGCAGTCCTGCCTTGTTCACATGGTAAGTAGTACTATCCTGTTCTAGCAGTCCTGTTTTGTTCACATGGTAAGTAGTACTATCCTGCTCTAGCGGTCCTGTCTTGTTCACATGGTAAGTAGTACTATCCTGCTCTAGCAGTCCTGCATTGTTCACATGGTAAGTAGTACTATCCTGCTCTAGCAGTCCTGTCTTGTTCACATGGTAAGTAGTACTATCCTGCTCTAGCACTCCTGCCTTGTTCACATGGTAAGTAATACTATCCTGTTCTAGCAGTCCTGTCTTGTTCACATGGTAAGTAGTACTATCCTGCTCTAGCAGTCTTGTCTTGTTCACATGGTAAGTAGTACTATCCTGCTCTAGCAGTCTTGTCTTGTTCACATGGTAAGTAGTACTATCCTGCTCTAGAAGTCTTGTCTTGTTCACATGGTAAGTAGTACTATCCTGCTCTAGCAGTCCTGCCTTGTTCACATGGTAAGTAGTACTATCCTGCTCTAGCAGTCCTGCCTTGTTCACATGGTAAGTAATACTATCCTGTTCTAGCAGTCCTGTCTTGTTCACATGGTAAGTAGTACTATCCTGCTCTAGCAGTCTTGTCTTGTTCACATGGTAAGTAGTACTATCCTGCTCTAGAAGTCTTGTCTTGTTCACATGGTAAGTAGTACTATCCTGCTCTAGCAGTCCTGCCTTGTTCACATGGTAAGTAGTACTATCCTGCTCTAGCAGTCTTGTCTTGTTCACATGGTAAGTGAACAGTAAGGTCTGTTAAATTGTGGAATTCATTGCCCAAGGAGGTGGTTATGGCAGATACAATGGATACATTTAAGAGAAGATTAGATACATTTCTTCCAAAAGGGAACATACAGAGTTATACTGTTTATCAGTAGGCAGATCAGGAAGGTCTGATAAATACTAACTTAATTGGTAGCAGGATAGCTATAAAATTCTCAGTTACTGGGGTATGAGGAGAAGGTTGAACTTCATGGACTTGTGTCTTTATTCAACCTAATTTACTATGTTACTATGTTATTATCCTGCTCTATCAATCCTGCCTTGTTCACATGGTAAGTAGTACTATCCTATTCTAGCAGTACTGCCTTGTTCACTGGTAAGTAGTAGTGATGAGCGAGCATGCTCGGCCGAAGCTCGGTTCGGTGATCGGGTGCTGTATAGCACCTGACCAGCGAGTTCGGCTCAGTCTTAGCCAGGGAGAGATGAGGATAGGAAGGGAAAGTCAGTGTAGGGAGAAGAAAAGTGTGTTTGAACATATAAAGACCCAAAACTCCTTTTTAGGACTATTGTGTGTGGGGGCAGCAGTTATATTTTGTTTGGGGGGGCAGAGATTTAAAAAAAAAAGTCACATATTCCGTTCACTGTGCCTAGCCGCAGATTAGCAGCACATTCTATTTAGTGTGCAAAGTTGCAGATTAGCAGCACATTCTGTTTAGTGTGCAAAGTTTCAGATTAGCAGCACATTCTTTTTAGTGTGCAAAGTTTCAGATTAGCAGCACATTCTGTTTAGTGTGCAAAGTTGCAGATTAGCAGCACATTCTGTTTAGTGTGGAAAGTTGCAGATTAGCAGCACATTCTGTTTAGTGTGCAAAGTGTAAAAAATAAAAGTCACATATTCCGTTCACTGTGCCTAGCCGCAGATAAGCAGCACATTCTGTTTAGTGTGCAAAGTTGCAGATTAGCAGCACATTCTGTTTAGTGTGCAAAGTTGCAGATTAGCAGCACATTCTGTTTAGTGTGCAAAGTTGCAGATTAGCAGCACATTCTTTTTAGTGTGCAAAGTTGCAGATTAGCAGCACATTCTGTTTAGTGTGCAAAGTTGCAGATTAGCAGCACATTCTGTTTAGTGTGCAAAGTTGCAGATTAGCAGCACATTCTGTTTAGTGTGCAAAGTGTAAAAAATAAAAGTCACATATTCCGTTCACTGTGCCTAGCCGCAGATAAGCAGCACATTCTGTTTAGTGTGCAAAGTTGCAGATTAGCAGCACATTCTGTTTAGTGTGCAAAGTGTAAAAAATAAAAGTCACATATTCCGTTCACTGTGCCTAGCCGCAGATAAGCAGCACATTCTGTTTAGTGTGCAAAGTTGCAGATTAGCAGCACATTCTGTTTAGTGTGCAAAGTCTAAAAAATAAAAGTCACATATTCCGTTCACTGTGCCTAGCCGCAGATAAGCAGCACATTCTGTTTAGTGTGCAAAGTGTAAAAAATAAAAGTCACATATTCCGTTCACTGTGCCTAGCCGCAGATAAGCAGCACATTCTGTTTAGTGTGCAAAGTTGCAGATTAGCAGCACATTCTGTTTAGTGTGCAAAGTGTAAAAAATAAAAGTCACATATTCCGTTCACTGTGCCTAGCCGCAGATAAGCAGCACATTCTGTTTAGTGTGCAAAGTTGCAGATTACCAGCACATTCTGTTTAGTGTGCAAAGTGTAAAAAATAAAAGTCACATATTCCGTTCACTGTGCCTAGCCGCAGATAAGCAGAACATTCTGTTTAGTGTGGAAAGTTGCAGATTAGCAGCACATTCTGTTTAGTGTGCAAAGTGTAAAAAATAAAAGTCACATATTCCGTTCACTGTGCCTAGCCGCAGATAAGCAGCACATTCTGTTTAGTGTGCAAAGTTGCAGATTAGCAGCACATTCTGTTTAGTGTGCAAAGTGTAAAAAATAAAAGTCACATATTCCGTTCACTGTGCCTAGCCGCAGATAAGCAGCACATTCTGTTTAGTGTGCAAAGTTGCAGATTAGCAGCACATTCTGTTTAGTGTGGAAAGTTGCAGATTAGCAGCACATTCTGTTTAGTGTGCAAAGTGTAAAAAATAAAAGTCACATATTCCGTTCACTGTGCCTAGCCGCAGATAAGCAGCACATTCTGTTTAGTGTGCAAAGTTGCAGATTAGCAGCACATTCTGTTTAGTGTGCAAAGTGTAAAAGATAAAAGTCACATATTCCGTTCACTGTGCCTAGCCGCAGATAAGCAGCACATTCTGTTTAGTGTGCAAAGTTGCAGATTAGCAGCACATTCTGTTTAGTGTGCAAAGTGTAAAAAATAAAAGTCACATATTCCGTTCACTGTGCCTAGCCGCAGATAAACAGCACATTCTGTTTAGTGTGCAAAGTTGCAGATTAGCAGCACATTCTGTTTAGTGTGCAAAGTCTAAAAAATAAAAGTCACATATTCCGTTCACTGTGCCTAGCCGCAGATAAGCAGCACATTCTGTTTAGTGTGCAAAGTTGCAGATTAGCAGCACATTCTGTTTAGTGTGCAAAGTGTAAAAAAAGCAGCACATTCTTTTTAGTGTGCAAAGTTGCAGATTAGCAGCACATATTCCGTGTAATATGAAGAAGGCGGGTAAAAAGGGACGGGGAAGTGGACGTGATCCTGATAGCTCAGGGCGCGGGTCAGGACGCGGAGAAACTGTGCCTGGTGCCAGAGCACAAGAAAGAAAGACATCCACCATACCTAGCTTCATGTCTCAGTTTACAGGGCGTCGCAGGACATCACTCTCGAGGTCAGACCACTGCGAACAGGTGGTCGGTTGGATTTCAGCTGATACTGCTTCCAGTCGGTTAAGCACCACCCTGTCTTCCACCAAGTCCACTCTCAGTAGCCAAGAGTCTGGTCAATATAATCCTCACCCTGATCATCCTTCCTCCCACCATAGAGGGTCTGGCCAAAGAAGTGATCCCACACTGGGATATAGTGAGGAGCTCGTCTCATCACCAATCCTTGATTTGAACCTCTCTCCAAGCACGCTTGCAGAGGAACATGACATCTTGTGCCCTGATTCACAACCTCTAGAGGGTACCCAATCACAAGAAGATGACAGAGGGGAACGGCATTTAAGGTCAAAGGAAGTGGATGATGATGATGAGACACAGTTGCCATCAAATCAACCACTATTACTGTCTCAAGACCTTGATGAGGAGGATGATACACAGTTGTCAATGACTGAGTATGTGGTGGGATCAAGAAATGAGGAGGATGATCAGAGTGAGGAAGTGGAGGAGGACTTGGTGGACGATGAGGTGACTGACCCCACCTGGGAAGGTGGAGAGCCGAGCGATGACAGCAGTCCTGAGGGTGAGCCATCTGCAGCACCGCAACAGGCTGGAAGAGGCAGTGGTGTGGCTACAGAAAGAAGGCGGACCGCACCAAACCGGCCCGCAAATGTTCCACGGAGCACCCCCTTGCGTAAATCTCCCTTGCCAAGGGCTAGGTGTTCCGCGGTATGGCGTTTTTTTAAGGAAAGTGCGGACGAAAAAAAAATTGTAGTTTGCAACCTGTGCCACACCAGAATGAGCCGAGGCATGAACACTAGAAACCTCACCACCACCAGCATGATCCGACACATGGCATCCAAGCACCGTAATAAGTGGGAGGAACGCCCGGATCGCCAATCTGTGTCTGCAGGCCACACCACTGCCTCCTCTTCCCCTGTTTTCGGTGCCGGCCAATCGCCTGTCGAAGGCGCAGGCCCGCATACCTCCCGCCCTGCACCTGTACCATCTGAAGCACCATCAGCGACCACATCCACTTCCCTGTCCCAGCGCAGCGTCCAAATGTCGTTACCCCAGGCATTTGAGCGCAAGCGAAAATACCCAGCCACCCACCCACAGGCCATAGCACTAACCTCACACCTTTCCAAATTACTGGCCATCGAAATGCTGCCATTTAGGCTTGTGGAGACTGAGTCCTTCCGCAGCCTAATGGCAGCAGCTGTCCCTCGGTACGCAGTCCCCAGCCGCCACTACTTTTCCCGGTGTGCCGTCCCCGCCTTACACCACCATGTGTCCCGTAACATCACCCGTGCCCTGACCAACGCAGTTACTGGGAAGGTCCACTTAACGACTGACACATGGACAAGTGCTTGTGGCCAGGGACGCTACATTTCCCTGACGGCACACTGGGTGAATGTCGTGGAGGCTGGGAGCGACTCGGACCCTGGGATGGCACAGGTGCTACCCACGCCGAGGATTGCGGGCCCTACCTCCATCAGGGTTTCCGCCAGCACCTACGTTATTGGCTCCTCCTCCTCCGTTTCCACCTCCGAATTCTCTGCGCGCAGCGCCACTCACCCATCAGCCGGTAGCTGGAAGCAGTGTAGCACTGCAGTGGGGAAGCGTCAACAGGCCGTGCTGAAGCTGATCTGCCTTGGGGACAAACAGCACACGGCCTCAGAGCTGTTGCAGGGAATTAGTCACCAGACCGAGCAGTGGCTCTCGCCACTCAACCTGCAACCAGGCATGGTTGTGTGTGATAATGGGCGTAACTTGGTGGCGGCTTTGGAGCTCGGCAAGCTCACACACGTACCATGCCTAGCGCATGTATTTAATTTAGTGGTTCAGCGATTTCTAAAAACCTACCCCAATTTGCATGATCTCTTGACCAAGGTACGCCGCGTGTGTGCACATTTCCGTAAGTCATCAACAGCTTCAGCCGGCCTGTTGAAGCTGCAGCAGCGCTTACAATTGCCAGCTCACCGGCTGCTGTGTGACTTGAGCACGCGCTGGAACTCCACCTTCCACATGTTGGCCCGGCTTTGTGAGCAGCAGAGGGCAGTAGTGGAGTACCAGCTGTTACACGGTCGTCGCCTCTCCGTTCAACTTCCTCTAATCAGAAGTGAGGAGTGGGAATGGATGTCAGACCTCTGTGAGGTTTTATGCAATTTTGAGGAATCGACACAGATGGTGAGCGGCGATAACGCTATTATCAGTGTAACCATCCCACTTCTGTGTCTACTGAAACGCTCGCTGCTCACAATTAAAACCGACGCTTTGCATGTGGAAGAGGTGGAAATGCGGGAGGAAGAGCTTACACAAGGTGATAGCTAGAGCACCCTCACTTCGTCTTCTCAGCGACAATTGGAGGAGGCGGAGGAGGAGGAGGAGGAGGAGGAAGACACGGTTGCCTCCGCTACAGAGGGTAGCCATGGAACTTTAGTTCCATCTCTTCAGCGTGGGTGGGCAGAAGAGGAGGAAGAGGATGAGGAGATTGAGAGTCATCCTCCTGGTGAGGACAGCGAAATCTTGCCTGTTGGTACTCTGGCACACATGGCTGACTTTATGTTAGGCTGCCTTTTCCGTGACCCACGCGTTATACGCATTTTAGACAACACGGATTACTGTGTGTTCACCCTTCTGGACCCCCGCTACAAAGAGAATTTCTCATCTCTCATTCCTCCGGTGGAGAGGACAAGCAAAATGGTGCAATACCAGAAGGTTCTTGTCGAAAAATTGCTCCAAAATTTTCCATCTGACAACGCTGGCGGCAGAGTACGTGCTACCTTGGCCAACCGAGAAGGGGAGAAAAGGGGAGCACACAGCAGTTCCGACAAAGGCAGGGCAACACTCTCCAAGGCGTGGGACACCTTCATGACACCCCGCCAGCACCCTCTCCCTGATGCGCAGCCTAGTGTCACAAGGAGGGAAAAGTTTTGGAAGATGGTGAAGGAGTACGTAGCAGACCGTGTCAGCGTCCTCAATGATCCCTCTGTGCCTTACAACTACTGGGTGTCCAAGCTGGACACGTGGTATGAACTGGCACTCTACGCCTTGGAGGTGCTGGCCTGCCCTGCCGCCAGCGTTCTGTCTGAGCGGGTATTTAGTGCTGCTGGTGGCATCATAACAGATAAGCGTATCCGCCTTTCCACCGAAAATGCTGATAGGTTGACACTTATAAAAATGAACAAGGCCTGGATTTCCCCTGACTTCTCCACTCCACTGGAGGAAAGCCCCGGGGGAACATAAACTCACTTTAGATATGTTATTTACAATGATGGGAATACTCTGTATTCCCATTCACCCCTTCCACCCAAAAAACGGGTATATGGTTGACTCTTAATCTTCTCATCCTCCTCCTCCTCTTCCATATACCCGGTGATATAATTTTTATATAGGGCCAGCTCACCAGCGGGCCCTGTGATATAATTTTTAAATAGGACCAGCTCACCAGCGGGCCCTGTTTGACAATTTTTGTATAGGTCAGCTCACCAGCGGGCCTTCTCATATAATGTTTTATTGCGTCAGCTCTCTAGCGGGCCCTCTCATATAATGTTTTATAGCGTCAGCTCACTAGCGGGCCTTCGCATATAATGTTTAGGATGGTCAGCTCCGCAGCAGACCCTCACCCATAATGTTTTAGATGGTCGGCTCAGCGCACGTTTCCCTCTTAATCATGGCCCCAGTTCAGAAAAATCGAGGAAATTTTTTGCAGAATTTGCCTCTGCGCACGTTTCCCTCTTAATCATGGCCCCAGTTCAGAAAAATCGAGGAAATTTTTTGCAGAATTTGCCTCTGCGCACGTTTCCCTCTTAATCATGGCCCCAGTTCAGAAAAATCGAGGACATTTTTTGCAGAATTTGCCTCTGCGCACGTTTCCCTCTTAATCATGGCCCCAGTTCAGAAAAATCGAGGAAATTTTTTGCAGAATTTGCCTCTGCGCACGTTTCCCTCTTAATCATGGCCCCAGTTCAGAAAAATCGAGGAAATATTTTGCAGAATTTGCAGATGATATACAAGTAAATATACAGCAAATACTGTTTGGTAACAATTTTTCGCCTAAAGTCGTTTTTATCTTCCTTTTTGTGTGTTTTACGGTCAGTCTGTAAAAATGGCGTACTACGGGCGAAACATCGTTCCCAGCAGAGACGTTGGAGTCCAAGATGCATCCAGACATCCTCCCTATGCTGTCCCTGAACCATTTCTGTGGTGTTTCCATCATTTTCTGACCTTTTCCTATGGACCAGGCACCCTCCCCTCATCAGAGCAGGGGGTGCCTGGTGTAATGCTCGAGTCCTCCCATTGACTTCAATGGGGCTCGGGTGCTCGGCCGAGCACTCGAGCCTCCAGGGGTGCTCGGCCAGAGCACCCGAACACCCGAGCATTGGGGTGCTCGATCATCACTAGTAAGTAGTACTATCCTGCTGTGGCAGTACTGCCTTGTTCACATGGTAAGTAGTACTATTCTGCTCTAGCAGTCCTGCCTTGTTCACATGGTAAGTAGTACTATCCTGTTCTAGCAGTTCTCCCATGTTCACGTGGTAAATACTAATCTTCTCCAGCACTCTTACCTTGTTCACATGGCAGTACTAATATGCTCTAGCGGTCCTGTCTTGGCCACATGGTAAGAAGTAATATCTACTCCATCAGTCCTGCTTTGGTCACATGGTAAGTAGTACTAATCTTATCCAGCAGTCTTTCCTTGGTTACATAGTACATGGTACTAATCTACTATAACAGTCCTGCCTTGGTCACATGGTAGGTAGAACTAGAATGACACTGGGGTATGCAAACATATTGAGTTTTTTAAACTTTTATTACATACATACCAAAAAATTACAACAGTTGCTCTATCCTAGTCCTCTCAGGTCACATTAACAGGCCAGGAATACAGGAATTCCCATTTTGAACATGGGACAGTGAGTCAAAGTGACTGAGACTCTGAATAAAAAAATATAAAGGTAAGGGTCTTAATATTATAGTGTAGTAAATTGGATGTGTGAAGATGAATAATCAATTGAAAAATAATCTACCTCGCATTTTGACCATGCTACCCAGAAACATTGTAACAAGCGAATCATGTGGGGGGGATATGTTGTGCCTCCTACATAACATGTTTTTATGAAAGCCAATCATACACCTTTACAATATTTTATATTAATAATTCATTTTCACCACCTTTTCAGTTTTTATTTCCTTCATACAAATATTTATTCATTATTTTTTGGTACACTGAGGGCCTTTGGTTATCCAGATAATCCCATTAGATAATTTCAATATTTAGGTTGGTCACAGTCATTATATATTTATTGTATCACTTTTTTCTGTTGTTATTATGTATATCCATTCATTTTTTATACATTTTTTCTTTCTCTTGTTTCTTTCCACGTGCTATTTTAGCTCCCCAATCAATATAATATTATTTTATATTCGAGTGATTTTGGTTTTGTCCGACTTGCTCATCAGCAGGAGTGGGATGATCCAATTGATCTATTGGCTTGTTTCACTCCATGTCGGCGTGCTGACTGAATTTCATTGATATTTATTTATTCATTTTACTTAGAAAATGTTTTACCAGGAAGAATACATTGAGATTTCTCTCATTTTCAAGTATGTCCTGGAGTGTTTAAAGAAGCAGTTATTTTTAAGGATTATAGACTGACAGAAGATCTGATTTTTTCAGGTAGGTTATTCCAGACTTTTGGAGCTCTGAAGGAAAGGGCAGCTTGACCGGCGTCTTTCTTGTAATGTGGTATTCTCAGTGAGTTGTTAGCAGTGGTGCAGAGGTTATAGTTAGTATGGAGATCTGGAGTGATCATAGTGCTCAGGTAGTGTGTAATAGTCAGTGAGTTGTTAGTAGCGGAGGTTATAGTTAGTATGGAGATCTGGAGTGATCATACTGCTCAGGTAGTGTGGAATAGTCAGTGAGTTGTTAGTAGTGGAGGTTATAGTTAGTATGGAGATATGGAGTGATTGTACTGCTCAGGTAGTGTGGAATAGTCAGTGATTTGTTAGTAGTGAAGGTTATAGTTAGTATGGAGAGCTGCAGTGAGTATACTGCTCAGGTAGTGTGGAATAGTCAGTGAGTTGTTAGTAGTGGAGGTTATAGTTAGTATGGAGATATGGAGTGATTGTACTGCTCAGGTAGTGTGGAATAGTCACTGAGTTGTTAGTAGTGGAGGTTATAGTTAGTATGGAGATCTGGAGTGATTGTACTGCTCAGGTAGTGTGGAATAGTCACTGAGTTGTTAGTAGTGGAGGTTATAGATAGTATGGAGATATGGAGTGATTGTACTGCTCAGGTAGTGTGGAATAGTCAGTGAGTTGTTAGCAGTGGAGGTTATAGTTAGTATGGAGATCTGGAATGATCATACTTCTCAGGTAGTGTGGATTAGTCAGTGAGTTGCTAGCAGTGGAGGTAAGAGTTAGTATGGAGAGATGGAGTGATCATACTGCTCAGGTGGTGTGGAATAGTCAGTGAGTTGTTAGTAGTGGAGTGGAGGTTATAGTTAGTATGTAGATCTGGAGTGGTCATACTGCTCAGGTAGTGTGGAATAGTCAGTGAGTTGTTAGTAGTGGAGGTTATAGTTAGTATGGAGATCTGGAGTGATCATACTGCTCAGGTAATGTGGAATAGTCAGTGAGTTGTTAGTAGTGGAGGTTATAGTTAGTATGGAGATCTGGAGTGATCATACTGCTCAGGTAGTGTGGTATAGTCAGTGAGTTTTTAGAAGTGGAGGTTATAGTTAGTATGGAGATCTGGAGTGATCATACTGCTCAGGTAGTGTGGAATAGTCAGTGAGTTGTTAGCAGTGGAGGTTATAGTTAGTATGGAGGGCTGGAGTGATCATACTGCTCAGGTAGTGTGGAATAGTCAATGAGTTGTTAGCAGTGAAGTGGAGGTTATAGTTAGTATGGAGAGCTGGAGTGATCATACTGCTCAGGTAGTGTGGAATAGTCAGTGAGTTGTTAGTAGTGGAGCGGAGGTTATAGTTAGTATGGAGATGTGGAGTGATCATACTGCTCAGGTAGTGTGGAATAGTCAGTGAGTTGTTAGTAGTGGAGCGGAGGTTATAGTTAGTATGGAGATGTGGAGTGATCATACTGCTCAGGTAGTGTGGAATAGTCAGTGAGTTGTTAGCAGTGGAGGTTATAGTTAGTATGGATATCTGGAGTGATCATACTGCTCAGGTAGTGTGGAATAGTCAGTGAGTTGTTAGCAGTGGAGGTTATAGTTAGTATGGAGATCTGGAGTGATCATACTGCTCAGGTAGTGTGGAATAGTCAGTGAGTTGTTAGCAGTGGAGGTTATAGTCAGTATAGAGATCTGGAGTGATCATACTGCTCAGGTAGTGTGGAATAGTCAGTGAGTTGTTAGTAGTGGAGGTTATAGTTAGTATGGAGATATGGAGTGATCATACTGCTCAGGTAGTGTGGAATAGTCAGTGAGTTGTTAGTAGTGGAGGTTATAGTTAGTATGGATATCTGGAGTGATCATACTGCTCAGGTAGTGTGGAATAGTCAGTGAGTTGTTAGCAGTGGAGGTTATAGTTAGTATGGAGATCTGGAGTGATCATACAGCTCAGGTAGTGTGGAATAGTCAGTGAGTTGTTAGCAGTGGAGGTTATAGTTAGTATGGAGATCTGGAGTGATCATACTGCTCAGGTAGTGTGGAATAGTCAGTGAGTTGTTAGTAGTGGAGAGGAGGTTATAGTTAGTATGGAGATCTGGAGTGATCATACTGCTCAGGTAGTGTGGAATAGTCAGTGAGTTGTTAGTAGTGGAGATTATAGTTAGTATGGAGATCTGGAGTGATCATACTGCTCAGGTAATGTGGAATAGTCAGTGAGTTGTTAGCAGTGGAGTGGAGGTTATATTTAGTATGGAGATCTGGAGTGATCATACTGCTCAGGTAGTGTGGAATAGTCAATGAGTTGTTAGTAGTGGAGATTATAGTTAGTATGGAGAGATGGAGTTGTTATACTGCTCAGGTAGCCTGATAGTTTTCTAGAGAAGTAGTTATAAACCATGCAAGAGGGTGAAGGCCACATCTAGATTTGAGTGTTAACCAATTTAGTTATTCATACCTATCACAGTGATGGTTTGTATACATTGGAGGGTAAGGCAGCATAATGAGTTATTCAGCGTGTCAGTTTTAGAAAGATGGATTTGTGGCATCTCCATAGTCTGTGTCTGGCATTAACAACTGTTGTACAATACGTCTTCTTACCAGGGGATTTAAACAGGATTTGTTTCTAAACAGAGTACCTATTTTTAGATAAAGTTTGGATGTTAACTTATCGATATGAAGACAAAAAGTGAGGTTGGGGTCAAGGCACATACCAAGATATTTGTAGAAGACCACTGTGGCCAATTTACAATTAGACTCTGTTACAATGGATAGATTGGTATTTCAGAGATTGCGTAGTTTATGCTTTGTACAAAATAACATTGTGACCGTTTTGTCAGTGTTTAAGAACAGTTTGTTCTTTGCTATCCATCTTTCATCTTCAGAGAAATCATGCTGTAATATGGCCTCAAGTAGTGATACGTTTGAATTTTAAGCATATATTATAATGTCATCTGCATAGATGTGTACAGAAGATGCTTTGCAAACCATCGGTAGATCATTTATGTCAGTGTTTCTGCACTCCTGTCCTCAGGACCCACTAACAGGCCAGGACTTACGGATTTCTCTGCTAGAACACAGGTGTGGTGATCGGAGGCTCATTCACATTGATTAACTCACCTGTGTTCTAACAAGGAAATCATGTGATCAGAGGCTCATTCACATTGATTAACTCACCTGTGTTCTAACAAGGAAATCATGTGATCAGAGACTCATTCACATTGATTAACTCACCTGTGTTCTAACAAGGAAATCATCACATCCTGGCCTGTTAGGGGGTCCTGAGGACAGGAGTTGAGAAACACTGATTTATATGACATACTTGAAAACGAGAGAAATCTCAATGTATTCTTCCTGGTAAAACATTTCCTAAATAATAAAAATAAAACAGAGAAAATAGAAAAGGGCCAAGGATGGCGCATTGGGGACCCCTACTTTTTACTTTGAGTAGAAGGGTAGTATTGTCAGCAATAGACACATATTGCATTCTATCTGATAAATAGGATCGGAACCAGTTTACAGAATGATTATCCAATCCTGAACTTTGGAGTTTACTTATCAGAATACTATGGTTTAATTTTTGTGTTAAAGAGGTGGTCATATATTTCACTCTCGTTTACTGGCATGAAATGAAATTCAGTAGCATCAGTGTTGACTCTAATGGCCCTTTAACTCCTGCTGTGACAGAGTGTTATCCAATGCATTGCATTGGAAAACACTCTTTTGCTACAAGGCTACCATGGTTGCTCTGGATATGATCATGGCAAATCCCGTTAGTTGCTGTCAATCAAGCCCTGTAAGGTGATGAACATGGGATATGTGTTGTACCTTGTTTCTCCTGGGTGTGTGTGTGTGATATCCTTGAGGTATCAATGACAACGTGGAGAAGGGAATGGAAGATGGTTTTGGAATCCCCACACACAATATGCCACGTCCATGGTACGCATGATGTTTGGGGCCATACTGCTGCCAGTGCAGTGCTGTGTCAATGATCCTGTGGGGTGAAACAGAACATCATGTGGGGTGGTTAGTGTGTTGGCACCAATTCACAGGACTGATGGAGGACTTGCATGGATTGTTTGAATGCCTGTGTTATACTCACAGCTAAAGTGGTCTGTGATGAGCCTGTCTCTGATCTGCTCCCCTCTCAGGGTCTTCTCAACATGGCCGATGTCCATTGGCACTTCAGGTATGGGGGGGCCTGGATATCATCCACCAGCCTGGTGTCCATTGCGATGTTGTGCAGTATTGCACACTCCATTATGATGTCACACACTTTTCCTGGGGCATACTGCAGTGCTCCCCCCGAGTGGTCCAGACATCGGAATCTTGACTTGAGGAGGCCAAAAGTCCACACAATGGCATTCCGAGTTCTGCCATGAGCCTGGTTGTATCTTTCCTGGGAATCTGTTTGGGGATTGGCGACCGGGGTCAGTAGCCAGGATTTGCATCCATAGCCAGCATCACATGTGTAATGTGAGTGACATGGTGAGACAGGGAGCACATGTTGTGTGAATGATGTTTTGTGTGGTGGACGTAGTAGCTGTGGGCAAGGAGCATGCTGAGCATTGTTGTATGTACACCTGTGGATGTGGTGTGATGTAGTATTGTAAACTCACCCAGAAGCCATCCCCCTGTATAAGTTCCATTCTCGAAGTCTCTGTGTACTGAGGAGTTTTGGAGAATGTACGAATCATGAGAGCTGCCAGGATATTTTGCACAGACATTCATTATCCTCATGTTGCTGTCACACACCATCTGCACTTTCATGGAGTGGAAGTTCTTCCTGTTGTTGAATAGCTGTGCGTCACGTGCTGGGGCTTTGATACGGACATGGGTGCAATCTATAGCACCCATGACCCTGGGCATGCCTCCCCTTGTGTAAAAGCCCTGCTTGAGATGTATCCAGTCCATGTCTGTGGTGGGGAAATGTATGTAGGTACTGGCCTTGCTTTTGAGGGCTGGCAAGACCTGGGCCAGCACTCTGGAGAATGTGACCTGTGACATGCCAGATGCGTAACCCTCAGTGGACTGGAAGGCGCCACTTGCCATGAAGTGTATGGCACACAAGAGTTTTTGCAGGCCAGATAGGGCATGGTTGTGGATGTAGATGGGATCCACCTGATCCTTGATGACCTCATACAAGGCAATGATGCTGTGTGGCCTCAACCTGTAGCAATTAATCTCCTCATCATCGGTCATTTCATAGATGATGGCGGTATACCTGGTCCTTGGTGGTCATCTATCCGTCCTCCGCTGCTGCAGGGGTCCCTCTGGCAGCTGGGGAGCATCATGTTGCTGTGGAGCATCATGTTGCTGCAGCTGTGCATCTGCAGGCAGGTGCTGTTCTCTAGGTGGGGATGGGCTCCCGTGTGGCTGTTGAGCCGGAGCCTCCTCACTTGCAACGGATGAAGGCTGCTGATCTGGTGTGCCTGGGGTTTGCTGGTGTTCCCTAGCTCTTGCCCTTGCATGCCTTCTCTGCAGTCTTCTCATCAATAAGTATCCCAACATACTTATTGTTCTCTCTCTCTCTCTCTCTCTCTCTCTCTATCTATCTATCTATCTCTCTCTCTCTCTCTGAGTGGAAACAAGCCACAAGTGAGTGTGGTGAGCCGTCCCTTTAACTACCTGCTAGGGCATTGTGTAGGTGTGGTGATGAGGTGAGTGATGACCAATGGGAAGTTGTTTAATGTCCAGGTAAGTGTTTGCAGGTGTGTCTGTGTTTTAAAATGTGATCTGTTCTGATTGCCTTGTCTCTGTCAGTTGTGGGTATGAAGTTGTGGGGTGCAGGCTGCGTCTGGATCGTGTGATGATGTTGCACAGGTGAGCTTGTTTTGTATTGGCAGGTGTCTGTGTTGTGTGATAACCCCCATTGTTCCATGCCATGTTGTGTTGGTGTTTTTGGGGGGTCCTTGTCCCTGTGGTGTTGCTTGTTGTGTGTGAGAGTGATTTGTGGTGTCTGTCCATGTTTTTGTGTTATTTTGGAATTGCATGGGTTAATTTTGCCATTTACATGCTTGTGCGGTAAGCATTTCATCTGTTTTCTTATGTAACAGGTGATTTTTTTTGACCGTTAAGTGTCTAACTGCTAAGAAAACTGGCTCTTAACTTTTGTCTGTGTAGTGTATTTTTTTTTTCAGCAGTTAATAGTACCGCAAGCCTTTAAATGGCTCTGGGGAGTCTTGTTCCATGCATCTCAATGCACGTAAGTGTATCGGCAGTAAGGATTATCAAGCTGCCATTAGCTGTTCTTTAGATGGATCATTAAATTGCTAAATACAACTTAACGCACCCGGTAGTGCTTTTTTTTGCTAACGGCTGCATTTAAATCTACCCCAAAATCTCTCCAAATTAGTCCTGCATGTTAATTTCATTGAAACGGTCATTACAGTTGCCGGCAGTTTATTTTTTCAGAATGCATGAGCCGACTTAATCATTTAACCCTTTGAGTGCCATGCATTGCAACGCAATGCACTGGGTACCTTTCTGGCTCTCAAAGCTTTAAGGACCAAAGGTTTTCACAGCACATTGCTAAGCAATGCATTACACACCCTTCTGATCTTTAACACTTTAATGACTGCCTCGTCTGGAGCTTGAGCAGCCAATAAAGATCACTGAGCTTTGTTTTTTTTTTTTTTTCTTTTTTGCACATAGTATTAGGGGATGACAAAGTATCGTGCAGCTGCGCTGCCATCCCAGAATTCCATGATGTGCCAGGACCATCACCGTTATGGTCTACAGACCAGAGCAGTCCATAGAATGGTGTAGCAACAGCGCCACTGTAAATTTTCAGGCCACTTTGATAGTGCACATAAAACATTCAAGTTTGAGCTGTTAATAAAATATCTCTCAGCATGCATACATACATTTTTTGCATCTTAAGTATTACTATCGCTTTAATATGAAAAAAATATGTATATTATAGTGTTTACCCCCCAAGTAAAACAAGGGCACTCCCACTGCTGAAAAATGTTTTATTCAAAAGTTATTAAAGCTCAGTCATGAATAATTTAGGTGCAGGCCTGAAATTGTACAGTAAATATATACCACTACATAATATACATCCACCTAGAAACACAGATACGTTGAAAATAGAAAAGCACTCACATATGTAGTGCAATTCCTATAATAAACACAGATAGATAAGTATTAGATGAAAAAGTAAATTCAAGGACACTTATCTGAACAGTATACCAGGCGGATCCCCAAGGGCAAACAAATATTAACCAGACTCTCCAGACCAAACCATCACCCAACACGTATCGCCACCAACGGTGGCTTTGTTAGGCCCCATCTAGGTGGATGTATATTATGTAGTGGCTTATATTTTATAACATTTTTCTGGACCTTCCAGATCTGGTTTTAATTGTTTTTATGCCTTGTTATTTTGTGTATCAATAAAATCTTTTTTCTAGTGTGCCTCACTTTATTTGGTCCTTGGGGGCGGGGTTTGTTTGGTTCCTTGTACCATTTGAACTCCTCATTATGTGATTTGTCTAATTGTGATTTAACCCTGAGATCACCTGGGCTATTATAGACTTTAAATGTGGGTTATTTATACTGTGGCCTGTGAAATTCTGCTCTTTTGTGTGTTTTGAAATATTACAGTGGAGCTGTTGCTATCCCATTCTATGAAGATTTTTGGTCAACTGACCAGATCTGTCCATAGGATGATGCTGCAACAGCGCCACTGTACAATTTCAGGCCACCGGGATACTGCCCTAAAAAGTATCAAGTTTGAGCTGTAATCAGTTTTGAATAAAGCACCTTTCAACAGTGGGTGTACTCATGTTTTACTCTGCGGGATAAACCCTACAACATAGTTTGTTTTACATTTTAAGTATTACTATCCCTTTAAGTGGTTAAATAATTAAGTTTACCAAGTACAGTGAACAGTTACTGTCCTGTGATCCTAACTCCCATCTCCGTATACAGGACATCCAGGACAGATAGAAAACGTTATCTTGTGAACCCAGGGGCAAGTAAAAAATTCATTGAGGGGGCTAAGAATTTTCTGCCAATATTAACGAGTGTGTGTATGTGCGGGGGGGGCGGGTCATTATTAGGGTGTGATAGTTCTCCTTTAAAACCAGCATTGCTTTGACTTTTTTTTTCCAAAAGCTTTATTGGAGATATCAGAAGCACAATCACACTATAAGAAGATCAGAGAATACAGAGGTAACAACAACAATAATTAAAGGAGCAGTAAACTTTTTTATGAAAAAATATATATTGTAGGGATTTTCCTATTGAGTAAAATAAGGGTACTCCCACTGTCGAGAGATTTGTATTTCCAGAGTTATTACAATTTAAACCTGTGTTTTTTACATTAGCAGTGCCCTCTAGTGGTCAAATTCTAATTAGATTTCCTGTTAGATTCTAATGGAGAGGAAAGTCAGAAAAGGCAGAGACATACAGATCTCCATAGAATGTGATAGAAACTGCTGAGTCACTTCCTGTCAGTTAGAACTATCAGGAAGTAAACACAGTAAATTCACTTCCTGTCAGTTAGAACTATCAGGAAGTAAACACAGTAAATACACTTCCTGTCAGTTAGAACTATCAGGAAGTAAACATAGTAAATTCACTTCCTGATTATTTAAACTGCTATAAATTTTGTCCAAAACATCTGACAGCAATGGGAGCAATCTTGTTTTATTCAGCAGGACATAAAATGTGTGTTTTCATAAAAAAAAGTTTACTGCTCCTTTAAATGCAGGAAGTACATCTTTATAACATCAAGATATCACTGGGGTGGTGATATGTTAATATGACAAATACATAAGAACATTCATAGCAGGAGACTCCAAGGATGATATGTATGGACAGGGTATCTAGCAAGGGAGTCATGTCTATCCAACAGCAGGCCAAGTACATGGGGGAATATGAGATGAAAGGATAAAGGAAGAGAAATGAGAGAGAAATGAGAAGGAGACAAATAGAGAGGAAATGAGAGGAGGAGGATAGAAGGAAAAAAAAAGGTAAGGCGAGGGGGGACCTCAAGACTGTGTGATGTTAAACGGGCTCTCATGGCTCATCCAGGGAGAAAGCTAGACGAAAGCTAACAACGCAAAGGGTCTGAAATTGAGGCGGTAGGAGGTCTGACGGCAGTGGAACCCTGAGAGAGGCACCATGGTGACCAAATTGAGTCAAAAGCATGTGTAACGGTTTTAACGACACTCAGACCAGAGGTTAAAATAAAACACAGTTTTATTGAGAGAAAACAAGGAACACTGCCCCCTAGGGGCTAGAATAGGTAATAGCACGTATATAGATAAGTATAATGGCTGTCTTAGAGGCACAATATGGCTTGGGACAATATTGGAGTATAACAGGAATCAGTAGTGGTATAAGGGTTAACGCCCAATACAAGTAATCAGTCTCTGTTGTGGTGTGATTAGCCAATGCCCAGTAGATGGTAAAAACAGTCCAGGTAGTGGTGCTAGATGGAAAAGCACTTAGCAGCGAGACTATCACAGTGCCCATGATTCGTGCTATCCTGTGTCTATCACTTGCTGGGAGTTCCTTATTGGCTGTCTGCTAATAGCCCACCTCACACAGCCTTTTTAAACCCAGTCTGGGCACTCCCAGGTTGCCCTTTCGTGGTGTTTCTGACATTACTTGTCCTGACCTGATTCTCAGGCTCTTGGGCCTGAAGTATCTGTGTTCCAGCGTTCCGGTGTTCCAGTGATCCGGTGTTCCTGTGTTCCAGTACTTCCATTGTTGATCGTTCCGGAGTCCTGAGTCTCCTGCCTGTTTGCCTCTCCAGCCGGTTCCGGTTACTTTCCGTGGCTCCAGCAGTTCCGGCCATCTGTCAGTGAAGTGGTGCTCGCTCCCATGGATCCTCCGCTTCATCTGAGGGCTCTCGCTCTTTCCACTGTCGCTAGGCGACATTGTTTTTGTTTTGCTCCGGCAAAAGTTGGTCCCAGCGTGCGGACGCTGGTTAGCTTCATTAACCTGGTGGCATATATTACTGTTGATCCCAGCGTGCGGACGCTGGTTAGCTCCATTAACCTGGTGGCGCTTATTACTGTTGGTCCCAGCGTGCGGACGCTGGTTTTCTCCATTAAACCTGGTGGCGCTTATTACTGTTGGTCCCAGCGTGCGGACGCTGGTTAGCTCCATTAACCTGGTGGCGCTTATTACTGTTGGTCCCAGCGTGCGGACGCTGGTTAGCTCCATTAACCTGGTGGCGTATATTACTGTTGGTCCCAGCGTGCGGACGCTGGCTTTCTCCATTAAACCTGGTGGCGCTTATTACTCTTGGTCCCAGCGTGCGGACGCTGGTTAGCTCCATTAACCTGGTGGCGTATATTACTGTTGGTCCCAGCGTGCGGAGGCTGGCTTTCTCCATTAAACCTGGTGGCGCTTGTTACTGTTTGTCCCAGCGTTGCGTACCCTTCTGGCACTCAAAGGGTTAGGACCTTCATATAATCTAAAGTGTTAAAAATACCATTTGTTAAACTCTGGCTTTAGATATTTTCATAACTACATTTCAGATTTCAATAAGTCTCGTCTATCCAGTATTCATGGCAAAGGACATTACACAGGAATAGAAATTGTAGAATCATTTTAAAGGTCATTCTAATAAACTCTGTGTACAGTGTCATTCAAGCTACGGAGGTATATTGTATTTAGCGAGATATGGAGAGGTCTATATGTCAATTTGCCTTGGGTCAAATTGTGAGTCACTAGAACTATTTTAGGAATTTTGTTTCATTATGATTTTTTTCTTTAATGTGTTTGCGGATATCTGCCCTGAGTTATAGACAGAGAATTTTTGCCAAATGGATCGTATGAATTAGAAAACAGCTATTAACCTTTTCAAGACCAGAGTGGGTGAGCAATGCATTGAGAAGCAATCTACTGAATATCCCTAGGACATGATTGTATGGGGGGGCACTTGCCCCCCAAAAAAACTTGCCTCCTCCATATAAACATAGGGGTTGGGCAGGTTGGCCTAGGGGTCATATTATGGCTTTGCCCCCCCCCCTCAATTTCAGAGGATGCTTCTTCCCTAGGATCCTCAAAGGGTTAAACCTGTAAGGACCAGATGGATTTGAAAGGAATCATATGCCATCCCTTTTGATCCAGAGGAAGGAAAAAAAAACTGAAGTAATTTACAATTAAGCCCCAGGTGGGTAAAAAAATTATTCCTGACTCCAAATGGACAACATCCTATCTGCTTTGAAGCCAGCTGTCATATTTCTCATTATTTTTCTGTGCTATATAAGTATCCATTCTGTTTTGAAAGAAGTTACAGCATCTGTAAGCACAGCATCCCGAGTTCAAGAATTCCATAGCGCTACCACCCTAACTGTAAAAAATCCCTGCCTTTGTCTTAGCCAAAAGCTCCTTTCCTCTAGTCTTAATCGATGACTTCTCATTCTTAGCTCAGCTCTTTGCATAAATAATCAGTTGGATAGCTTTGTATTGACCTTGAATATATATATGTAAATGGCAATCATATCACCCCTTCTCTAATGTAAACAAACCCATTTTGCACTTTTTAAAGTTCAGTAATGTCTTTTTTAGAACTAGTGTCCAAAACTATACTCCATATTCTAGATGAGGCCTAACCAAGGATGTATATAGAGGTAGAATTATATTAGCATCCCTTCCAACTATATCACTTTTTTTACATGATAGTACCCTATTTGCTCTTGCAGCAGCTGATTGACACTGCACACTGCTGTGAAGTCTATTATGGTACTCCTAAATCTTTATCTAGCTAAGAGGATTCCCAAAGTAGTTTCCTTCCTATTTATACACACTACTGTGCAATAAAAACGCATAGTGCAGAGAACAGAAGAATAATCTAAAATTAAATCATTATTTGGTGTGGCCACCCTTTGTCTTCAAGACAGCATTGATTCTTCTTGGTACACTTGCACAAAGTCAGGGATTTTTTGTAGAGATATAGTCAGTAGTGTTGAGCGAGCATGCTCGGCCGATGCTCGGATCGGCTCGAGCATCGCTCTGCTCGGCACATGGCGGTACTCGTACGAGTACCGCATGTGCTCGCCCGCCATGTTCGGGTCTCCTCCCCGCACGTTTTGCGGCTGCTGCGCAGCCAATAAACGTGCAGGGAGGCTCTGACATCGGTGTAATGCCAGCAGCCATGTTGGCTGCTGGCATTACACTGATTGGCTGGCCAGAACCCGTGGTCGGGTGCTGTATAGCACCTGACCATCGAGTTCGGCTCAGTCTGAGCCAGGGAGAGCTGAGGATAGGAAGGGAAAGGCAGTGTAGGGAGGAAAAAAACAAAAATTGTGAAAAAAAAGAACCAAAAGTCCTTTTTAGGACTACTGTGTGTGGGGGCAGCAGGTTATTTTGTGTGGGGGGGAAAAAAAAAAAAAAAAAAAAAATATTCTGTTTAGTGTGAAAAGTTGCAGATTAGAGCACATTCTGTTTAGTGTGCACAGTTGCAGATTAGAGCACATTCTGTTTAGTGTGCAAAGTTGCAGATTAGAGCACATTCTGTTTAGTGTGCAAAGTTGCAGATTAGAGCACATTCTGTTTAGTGTGCAAAGTTGCAGATTAGAGCACATTCTGTTAAGTCTTCAAACTAAAATATCAAAGTCACATATTCCATTCAGTGTGCGTCGCCGCAGTTTAGCAGCACATTCTGTGTACTGTGCAGAGTTGCAGAATAGGAAGAAATACTGTTAAGTCTTCAAACTAAAATATCAAAGTCACATATTCCATTCAGTGTGCTTCGCCGCAGTTTAGCAGCACATTCTGTGTACTGTGCAGAGTTGCAGAATAGGAAGAAATACTGTTAAGTTTTCAAACTCAAATATCAAAGTCACATATTCCATTCAGTGTGTATCACCGCCGTTTAGCAGCCTATTCTGTGTACTCTGCACAGTTGCAGAATAGGAAGAAATACTGTTAAGTTTTCAAACTCAAATATTAAAGTCACATATTCCATTCAGTGTGCTTCGCCGCAGTTTAGCAGCACATTCTGTGTACTCTGCAGAGTTGCAGAATAGTAAGAAATAGTGTTAAGTTTTCAAACTCAAATATCAAAGTCACATATTCCATTCAGTGTGTATCACCGCCGTTTAGCAGCCTATTCTGTGTACTCTGCACAGTTGCAGAATAGTAAGAAATACTGTTAAGTTTTCAAACTCAAATATCAAAGTCACATATTCCATTCAGTGTGTTTCACCGCCGTTTAGCAGCCTATTCTGTGTACTCTGCACAGTTGCAGAATAGTAAGAAATACTGTTAAGTTTTCAAACTCAAATATTAAAGTCACATATTCCATTCAGTGTGTTTCACCGCCGTTTAGCAGCCTATTCTGTGTACTCTGCACAGTTGCAGAATAGTAAGAAATACTGTTAAGTTTTCAAACTCAAATATTAAAGTCACATATTCCATTCAGTGTGTTTCACCGCCGTTTAGCAGCCTATTCTGTGTACTCTGCACAGTTGCAGAATAGTAAGAAATACTGTTAAGTTTTCAAACTCAAATATTAAAGTCACATATTCCATTCAGTGTGTTTCACCGCCGTTTAGCAGCCTATTCTGTGTACTCTGCAGAGTTGCAGAATAGTAAGAAATACTGTTAAGTTTTCAAACTCAAATATTAAAGTCACATATTCTGTGTAAGATGAAGAAGGCGGGTAAAAAGGGACGGGGAAGTGGACGTGATCCTGAAAGTTCAGGGCGCGGGTCAGGACGTGGAGAAACTGTGCCTGGTGCCAGAGCACAAGAAAGAAAGACATCCACCATACCTAGCTTCATGTGTAATTTTACAGGGCGTCGCAGGACATCACTCTCGAGGTCCGACCACTGCGAACAGGTGGTCGGTTGGATGACAGCTGATACTGCTTCCAGTCGGTTAAGCACCACCCTGTCTTCCACCAAGTCCACTCTCAGTAGCCAAGAGTCTGGTCAAAATAATCCTCACTCTGATCATCCTTCCTCCCACCATACACGGTCTGGTCAAAGAAGTGATCCCATACTGGGATATAGTGAGGAGCTCGTCTCATCACCAATCCTTCATTTGACCCTCTCTCCAAGCACGCTTGCAGAGGAACATGACATCTTGTGCCCTGATTCACAACCTCTAGAGGCTACCCAATCACAAGAAGATGACAGATGTGAACGGCATTTAAGGTCAAAGGAAGTAGTGGATGATGATGATGATGATGAGACACAGTTGCCATTAAATCAACCACTATTTCCGTCTCAAGACCTTGTTGAGGAGAATGTTATACAGTTGTCAATGACTGAGTATGTGGTGGGATCAAGACTTGAGGAGGATGATCAGAGTGAGGAAGTGGAGGAGGACTTGGTGGACGATGAGGTGACTGACCCCACCTGGGAAGGTGTAGAGCCGAGCGATGTCAGCAGTCCTGAGGGTGAGCCATCTGCAGCACCGCAACAGGCTGGAAGAGGCAGTGGTGTGGCTACAGAAAGAAGGCGGACCGCACCAAACCGGCCCGCAAATGTTCCACGGAGCACCCCCTTGCGTAAATCTACCTTGCCAAAGGGTAGGTGTTCCGCGGTATGGCGTTTTTTTAAGGAAAGTGCGGACGACAAAAGAATTGTAGTTTGCAACCTGTGCCACACCAGAATGAGCCGAGGCATGAACACTAGAAACCTCACCACCACCAGCATGATCCGACACATGGCATCCAAGCACCGTAGTAAGTGGGAGGAACGCCTGGATCGCCCATCTGTGTCTGCAGGCCACACCACTGCCTCCTCTTCCCCTGTTTTCGGTGCCGGCCAATCGCCTGTCGAAGGCGCAGGCCCGCATACCTCCCGCCCTGCACCTGTACCATCTGAAGCACCATCAGCGACCACATCCACTTCCCTGTCCCAGCACAGCGTCCAAATGTCGTTACCCCAGGCATTTGAGCGCAAGAGAAAGTACCCAGCCACCCACCCACAGGCCATAGCACTAACCTCACACCTTTCCAAATTACTGGCCATCGAAATGCTGCCATTTAGGCTTGTGGACACTGAGTCCTTCCGCAGCCTGATGGCAGCAGCTGTCCCTCGGTACGCGGTCCCCAGCCGCCACTACTTTTCCCGGTGTGCCATCCCCGCATTACACCACCATGTGTCCCGTAACATCACCCGTGCCCTGACCAACGCAGTTACTGGGAAGGTCCACTTAACGACTGACACATGGACAAGTGCTTGTGGCCAGGGACGCTACATTTCCCTGACGGCACACTGGGTGAATGTCGTGGAGGCTGGGAGCGACTCGGACCCTGGGATGGCACGGGTGCTACCCACGCCGAGGATTGCGGGCCCTACCTCCATCAGGGTTTCCGCCAGCACCTACGTTATTGGCTCCTCCTCCTCCGTTTCCACCTCCGAATTCTCTACACGCAGCGCCACTCCCCCATCAGCCAGTAGCTGGAAGCAGTGTAGCACTGCAGTGGGGAAGCGTCAACAGGCCGTGCTGAAGCTGATCTGCCTTGGGGACAAACAGCACACGGCCTCAGAGCTGTTGCAGGGGATTAGTCACCAGACCGAGCAGTGGCTCTCGCCACTCAACCTGCAACCAGGCATGGTTGTGTGTGATAATGGGCGTAACTTGGTGGCGGCTTTGGAGCTCGGCAAGCTCACACACGTACCATGCCTAGCGCATGTATTTAATTTAGTGGTGCAGCGATTTCTAAAAACCTACCCCAATGTGCATGATCTCTTGACCAAGGTGCGCCGCGTGTGTGCACATTTCCGTAAGTCATCAACAGCTTCGGCCGGCCTGTTGAAGCTGCAGCAGCGCTTACAATTGCCAGCTCACCGGCTGCTGTGTGACGTGAGCACGCGCTGGAACTCCACCTTCCACATGTTGGCCCGGCTTTGTGAGCAGCAGAGGGCAGTAGTGGAGTACCAGCTGTTACACGGTCGTCGCCTCTCCGTTCAACTTCCTGTAATCAGAAGTGAGGAGTGGGAATGGATGTCAGACCTCTGCAAGGTTTTACGCAATTTTGAGGAATCGACACAGATGGTGAGCGGCGATAACGCTATTATCAGTGTAACCATCCCACTTCTGTGTCTACTGAAACGCTCGCTGCTCACAATTAAAACCGACGCTTTGCATGTGGAAGAGGTGGAAATGGGGGAGGAAGAGCTTACACAAGGTGATAGCCAGAGCACCCTCACTTCGTCTTCTCAGCGACAATTGGAGGAGGCGGAGGAGGAGGAGGAGGAGGAGGAGGAGGAGGAAGACACGGTTGCCTCCGCTACAGAGGGTAGCCATGGAACTTTAGTTCCATCTCTTCAGCGTGGGTGGGCAGAAGAGGAGGAAGAGGATGAGGAGATTGAGAGTCATCCTCCTGGTGAGGACAGCGAAATCTTGCCTGTTGGTACTCTGGCACACATGGCTGACTTTATGTTAGGCTGCCTTTCCCGTGACCCACGCGTTATACGCATTTTAAACAACACGGATTACTGGGTGTTCACCCTTCTGGACCCCCTCTACAAAGAGAATTTCTCATCTCTCATTCCTCCGGTGGAGAGGACAAGCAAAATGGTGCAATACCAGAAGGTTCTTGTCGAAAAATTGCTCCAAAATTTTCCATCTGACAACGCTGGCGGCAGAGTACGTGCTACCTTGGCCAACCGAGAAGGGGAGAAAAGGGGAGCACACAGCAGTTCCGACAAAGGCAGGGCAACACTCTCCAAGGCGTGGGACACCTTCATGACACCCCGTCAGCACCCTCACCCTGATGCGCAGCCTAGTGTCACAAGGAGGGAAAAGTTTTGGAAGATGGTGAAGGAGTACGTAGCAGACCGTGTCAGCGTCCTCAATGATCCCTCTGTGCCTTACAACTACTGGGTGTCCAAGCTGGACACGTGGTATGAACTGGCACTCTACGCCTTGGAGGTGCTGGCCTGCCCTGCCGCCAGCGTTCTGTCTGAGCGGGTATTTAGTGCTGCTGGTGGCATCATAACAGATAAGCGTATCCGCCTTTCCACCGACAATGCTGATAGGTTGACACTTATAAAAATGAACAAGGCCTGGATTTCCCCTGACTTCTCCACTCCACTGGAGGAAAGCCCCGGGGGAACATAAACTCACTTTATATATGTTATTTACAATGATGGGAATACTCTGTATTCCCATTCACCCCTTCCACCCAAAAAACGGGTATATGGTTGACTCTTAATCTTCTCATCCTCCTCCTCCTCTTCCATATGCCCTGTGCTATAATTTTTATATAGGGCCAGCTCACCAGCGGGCCCTGTGATATAATTTTTATATAGGGCCAGCTCACCAGCGGGCCCTGTGATATAATTTTTATATAGGGTCAGCTCACCAGCGGGCCCTGTTTGCCAATTTTTATATAGGTCAGCTCACCAGCGGGCCTTCTCATATAATGTTTTATTGGGTCAGCTCTCTAGCGGGCCCTCTCATATAATGTTTTATAGCGTCAGCTCACTAGCGGGCCTTCGCATATAATGTTTAGGATGGTCAGCTCTGCAGCAGACCCTCACCCATAATGTTTTAGATGGTCAGCTCAGCGCACGTTTCCCTCTTAATCATGGCCTCAGTTCAATAAAATCAAGGAAATTTTTGGGAGAATTTGCCTCTGTGCACGTTTCCCTCTTAATCATGGCCTCAGTTCTGAAAATCAAGGAAATTTTTGGGAGAATTTGCCTCTGTGCACGTTTCCCTCTTAATCATGGCCTCAGTTCTGAAAATGAAGGAAATTTTTGGGAGAATTTGCCTCTGCGCACGTTTCCCTCTTAATCATGGCCTCAGTTCTGAAAATCAAGGAAATTTTTGGGAGAATTTGCCTCTGCGCACGTTTCCCTCTTAATCATGGCCTCACTTCAGAAAATCAAGGACATTTTTGGGAGAATTTGCCTCTGCGCACGTTTCCCTCTTAATCATGGCCTCACTTCCGAAAATCAAGGAAATTTTTGGGATAATTTGCAGATGATATACAAGTAAATATACAGCAAATATTGTTTGGTAACAATTTTTCGCCTAAAGTCGTTTTTATTTTCCTTTTTGTGTGTTTTATGGTCAGTCTGTAAAAATGGCGTACTACGGGCGAAAGATCGTTCCCAGCAGCGATGTTGGAGTCCAAGATGCATCCAGACATCCTCCCTATGCTGTCCCTGAACCATTTCTGTAGTGTTTCCATCTTTTTCTGCCCTTTTCCTATGGACCAGGCACCCTCCCCTCATCAGAGCAGGGGGTGCCTGGTGTAATGCTCGAGTCCTCCCATTGACTTCAATGGGGTTCGGGTGCTCGGCCGAGCACTCGAGCCTCAGGGGGTGCTCGGTCAGAGCACCCGAACACCCGAGCATTGGGGTGCTCGCTCATCACTAATAGTCAGGTGTATGACTGAATAATTATACCAAATAGGTACTAATTGTTAGGTAATCTAATAGCACCCACAATTTGTGTGGAGTCAGGCTTCTAGGGAACTACAGCAATGAAGCTGGCGTGCGATGAATAGAGTTCGCGGCTCGAGTTCGGAGGAGCCCTATTGGGGTGCCCTTGCTGCAGTCGTAGCTGGATTAAAGTTGCTGGCCGCGAAGCCAGATGTCTGACCCCAGTTGAGCCGGGGCCGGGACCTGGATAGGCACCCCTCAGACTTGTAATCTGCTGTAGTTCCCAAGGGAAGGGTCAATTCGGACCCAATAGGCAGGCCCAAGAACCGGGAGAAAGTAGCCAGCGGCTACACTGGAACTGCAGGCTAAACTTCACCAGGCCCAACCCCAGGGACCCAGGACCAAGAGGGGGTATGTCCTGTGAGCCCCAGAAAAAGGTTGCCCCTAACAACCACAAGTCACAACCCAGAACCCTACCCCCGCCTATGTCACTGGCTGCACGGGGTAGCAGGGAAGTGAATAGCAGCCTGACAGCTGCAGGGATAGACAAACAAAGGGAACCAGGCCCAAGCCCTTGCGTCTCTAACCCCGCTGAAAACGATAGCTGATGGGGCAGGAAAAGGGAAACCTACCAGGGAAGACCCACCTGGTACCACTGGACCTGGCCCCGAAGCTAGGGAGCGGAGCACCAAACGATGGACAGGCAGTCAATCGGGCAGGCCAAGATCAAAGGCCCCCGGAAGACGCGAGCGCTCGGAAACACCAGGCACCCGCAGAAGAAGCTGAAGCTTACAGCACAAGCCTAAGACGGTTGAAGCAGCGGGTCCGAAACAGGATGAACCAACCGGAGGCTCGTGAGCGTGGCGCCAGTATGGCGAGAGCCTAAAATACAGCTGCCTAGGAGAGGTGGCTGGGCTCCAGAAGGCAAAACATTGGTGGGGGCAAACACAGGAACAAATCCACGACGACTACATTGTCCGGGTCGGAGGAGGAAGGGCAACTGGCAGGAAACCCAGAATGATCCGGAGGTCAGACAAGCCCAGAGCAGGAACAGCAGCGGGGTGTAGCAACTCAGGAACTAAAACAATAAACAACAATAATCAGGCAACCGGAAACAGGAAGGCAGCTACTAAAAAAGACTGCCAAGGCCAATCCGGAACTGGCTGGTTCAAAGGTCAAGAGCAGGCACAAAGGTAACACTAATGACTATCAATTTAATATGTAGGTTGAAACACAATCATTAACTGAAACAGAAACAGCTGTGTAGGAGGAATAAAACTGGGTAAGGAACAGCCAAACTCAGCTAACAAGGTGAGGTTGATGAAGACAGTTTAATGACAGCTCCATCAGCTCCATGTTACCCTCACATTCTCATGATCCGAAGTCTCGATTGCACCGCTACATTGCACTGCTACCCTCTGGCACTGTATCAGCCATGGCATGGGCAGTCTCTACTGCGCATGACTGCACTGTGATCGGCTGGCACTGTATCAGCCACGGCGCGGGCAGTCTCTACTGAGCATGACTGCACCGCGACCCTCTGGCACTCTATCAGCCACAGTGTGGGCAGTCTCTACTGAGCATGACTGCACCGCTACCCTCTGGCACTCTATCAGCCACGGTGTGGGCAGTCTCTACTGAGCGTGACTGCACTGTGACTGGCTGACACTGTATCAGCAGTGGCGTGGGCAGTCTCTACTGCGCATGACTGCACCGCGACCGGCTGGCACTGTATCAGCCACGGTGTGGGCAGTCTCTACTGAGCGTGACTGCACTGCGACCGGCTGGCACTGTATCGGCCGTGTCGTGGGTAGTCTTTACTGAGCATGACTGTCCTGTGACCAGCTGGCACTGCATTGGCCACGGCGTGGGCAGTCTCTACTGTGCATGACTGCACTGCGACCAGCTGGCACTGTATCAGCCACGGCGAGGGCAGTCTCTACTGTGCATGACTACACTGCGACCGGATGGCACTGTATCAGCCACGGCGAGGGCAGTCTCTACTGTGCATGACTACACTGCGACTGGCTGGCACTGTATCAGCCGCGGTGTGGGCATTCTCTACTGTGCATAACTGCCCCGCAACCTACTGGCACTGTATCAGCCGTGGCGTGGGCAGTCTCTACTGAGCATGACCGCACCGTGACCGGCTGGCACTGTATCAGCCACGGTGTGGGCAGTCTCTACTGAGCGTGACTGCACTGCGACCGGCTGGCACTGTATTGGTCGTGTCGTGGGTAGTCTTTACTGAGCATGACTGTCCTGTGACCAGCTGGCACTGCATTGGCCATGGCATGGGCAGTCTCTACTGTGCATGACTGCACTGCGACCAGCTGGCACTGTATCAGCCACGGAGAGGGCAGTCTGTACTGTGCATGACTACACTGCGACTGGCTGGCACTGTATCAGCCGTGGTGCAGGTAGTCTCTACTGTGCATAACTGCCCTGCAAAAGACTGGCACTGTATCAGCCGCGGCGTGGGCAGTCTCTACTGCGCATGACTGCACTGCGACCGGCTGGCAGTGGCACTGTGTCCCATGTAACAGGTTCTTCAACTAGTATATAATATAAACTAATCTATCCCTAGAGATAACTGAAAAGCTAGTATTGTGTATAATGACTGCAAGTGAAAAAGTATTCTGCCTGTTTGTAATAAACAGGAATGATACTATAATGAATGTATAGTAGATGTGTGCTATAAATGAAAAAGAAGGGAATTAAATAAAATGAAATAAACTGAATATGTATCTGGGAATGGGTCAGAATATACTCAACTTTTTCTGATGATAATGTGAATATACAGTGTATAAAAGCCTAAGGTGGTGCTACTAAGTGTATTTGAAGAAGTGTTCTACTGTTCATAATAAACAGGAATGATACTATAAAGAATATGTGGTCACTGTATGCTGTGATTGGGAAAAAAGTGACATAAATAGATTAAATGTATGTCCAGTGATGGATCAAGAAATACTCATCCGAACTGGTGATAATGTGAATGTACAATATGAAACCCTGAGGTAAGTACTGCTGAATATATGTGAATGGATATATCTGAAAACTATATATAAAAATATGCGCATGGATATACGAGCAGACATGAAAAAAAAAAAACTTGACCAAATATGAAAAAACTAGATCGTTTACCATTGAGTATCTACCACTTCATTCAAACCATGAGGACACAATTGTCACAGTGCCTTACCTCGGCCTGCGCCATTCGGCCGGGAGCAGGGTTCTGGACTGACGCTCTGGCGTCACTAGACGAGACCCTCTTTGCCTGCAGCCTGGTCGCGTATGGTTCCTTGATTCTGGCATCATGAATCAGGCACTTGCCTGGACGCCTGTTATAGGCCCAGCCTGGGGGACCTAATTGGTCTCCTTTATAAACCTCTCTGGGCCTGTGTATCATTACCCTTATGTTGTTGTTCTGTGCAGTTCTAGTTCATGTTGTCACTGTATCTTGTGTATGACCCGGCTTGTCTGACCATCCTTTCTGGTGCAGACCTGTGGCTCTGGCTGACTACCCGCTCCGTGTATGACCCTGGCTTATCTGACTATCCAACCTGGTGCTGACCTGGGCCTCTGTCCTAATATCCTCCCATTGTTGCCTACTCTTATTGGACATCCTATCTGGTGCAGACCTGTGGCTCTGGCTGACTACCCACTCCATGTATGACCCTGGCTTATCTGACTATCCAACCTGGTGCAGAACTGGGCCTCTGTCCTAATATCCTCCCATTGTTGCCTACTCTTATTGGACATCCCATCTGGTGCAGACCTGTGGCTCTGGCTGACTACCCACTCCGTGTATGACCCTGGCTTGTCTGACTATCCTAACTGGTGCTGATCTGTGGCTCTGTCTGTTCGCTCCGCTGTGTTGCCCGTTTCCCACAGACATCCATCTTGGTGCGGACCTGGGGCTCTGGCAGACTCCGGCCTAACTGACTGCAGACGTGAGTCAGTAGTCTCCATTGTTGCGATCCTTATTGGAGACGAGCTCTTCCCTACTGACTGCAGGCGTGAGTCAGTGTTCCCACTTGTAGCTACCTGCAGGAGACTTCGGGTTCTATCCTGGGCTCTACTAGTTACAATTGAGACTACCAGTTGGCTCTGGCCTGGTCGCCAGCAGTTGTGGTTGACATTGTGGCGGCTCCTATTCCTGATAGAGTCTCTAGCCTATCTAGTCACTCTCTGCTCTATATTACCGTTGATATCATTTCTATTATCATTCAAAATAAAGGTAATTTTAACTATACTGTCTGATTCCTTGTCTTGCTTACTAACCGTAACAGTACGTAAGGGTCATGACTACAGATGGTGATAGTGATCCACCTTTTCAGTATATATTGGACAGGATGCAGATCCAAGATCAATGTATTGATCATTTGTCATTGGCTTTGCAGACTTTGCTTAGCCGTTCCACTCACTTAGAACGCTGTAACCCACAACCGGAGGCCACCCCAGCTCCTTCCTTTGCACTGGTAGTGCCTACCGTCTCTGGTGCAGGATTGGTCAGAGGGTTGTCTGGAACCACTCCACTCCCACAGAGTTACAGTGGGAAGCCTGAGCTTTGTCGCGGATTTCTTAGCCAACTGGGCATTTACCTCGAAATGCCTTTCCTTGTGAGCGCAGTAGGGTTGGCCTAATATATCACAGGTATATAGTGATTTAATTCAAAAAGACAACATGATGTTCACATGCCTCAGCAGCGCTGTGCAAGATAATACCATTACATTTTCATCAGTATAATCCTGCACAGCGCTGCCCCGGTATGCGCACATCAAGTTGATCTATGTTCCACTTTCATTGCTCTATGGCTTTATCAACCCCTTCATTGTCTATATCTGCTATTCTTCTCCCGCTGAAGACTGTGTCATTTTGTCATTTTTTTTTTTTTAATTTTTATTGAATGAAATATTGTAACACAATAGAACATATCAACAACAGACTGCTTAATACATCATCAGTATTGTCCTGGAATCAGCAAAATAATGCAATTCTCTTATACGTTTTAACAATAAAGCAAATAAAGAAAACCAATGATTGGTCGTAAAATACAGACGCTAGTCAAAGATGTGATTGATAATAAGGAAAGAAAGAAAAGGGGAGAAAAAAGACAAAGGAAGATATAAGAAAAGGAGAACAGTGAAAAAAGATGTTTAAGCAGAGCATAAAAAGCAAGACAGATGGTTCAAGCACAGAAGGGGCGACTCGGCGGAACCAGAATTCAAGAGTCCACAAATGTCAACCATCGTTCCACCTTCCTTGCTTGGAATAGCAAGGAAGAGCAGTTAGAATAGTGGTGTAACTTTTCAAAGCTCAAACAAGTGTGAATGCGCACTTTCCATTCCTGGATATTAGGGGAGACAGCAGACTTTCAGTGAGCAGGAATACATGCCCTAGCAGCAGAGACCAAAATGAGCCAGAGTGTCAATGAAGAAATGAGTGGGATGCGGATGTCCTCGGGAAGGATCGTGAGGAGTAAGACCTGAGGGGAACGGGAAGGTGAATGCCAGATATGATCGGGAGATGAACTGCCACATCGGCCCAGAATTTTGATAAAGCGGAGCAGGACCACCACACATGAATTAGAGAGCCTTCTTCCAACCCGCATCTTGTGCTCAAATGCAGAGAGAGGCCGAGGAGAAAATGGACCATCCTGTAAAGATGAAATGAAGTGCTTAACCTGGCGATATCTCCAGAAGTCAGTAGCAGTTAGTTGGTGAGAGTTACAGAGATCACAAAAAGGTGGGAGTGTGCCATCAGGGAGGAGATGATCCAAGTCAACGAAGCCACTCCTAATCCAATGATAAAAGACATAACTGATTAGACCAGGCAAAAAATCAGGGTTGCCGACCAGAGCACATAAGGGAGAAGAGGCTGGGGCAAGGCGGAGTGAAGAATTACAAGACCTCCAAGTATTTAATAGATGGTAAATAACGGGGTCACTCCTAACAGCACGTGGGATGGACGAATTAGAGGCCCAGAGTAATTGCAGAGGATTAATCCTCCCCAACAAGAGGCGAAGTAAAATTGGCCAGTCCATAGATGAAATAGACAAGCAGAGCTCAAGAATCGATGATAAGGCTATCAACAGATAGTAGAAGTGCTAGGGTCAATGGTATGTATTCTAGAGGGTGTATAGTACCAATGGAAGATAAGTTTACAGTTCATTTCTACATATTGGGTGGAGAAGGAGGAGGAGGAGTGGGTACATCACTAAATCTTTTCTCAATCTGATAAAGGTGGAATGCATCCAAACTCTTTTTCCATGCTGTAGCATATCTAGGTTTCATATCTTTGTCTTTATCACCTATCATGCAATAGAGTTTGCCTAAAAAAAACCCTGTTTCAAAGTTGGCTGCAAGCACTTAAAGGGATAGTAATACTTTGTTTTATCTTTATTTTATTTTGTAGGCATTAAAAAATAAATTAAAACACGATATAAGTCTTATCTCTCAAACCTTTATGGTTTGAGAGATATTCACAAGCAAAGTTTCCCCTCCCGCCCCTTTTACCTAGTGTAAGTCATCTCTTCTCAGATGTGGAATGCAGTCCATAGACCAGACAGATAACAGAAGGGGACAATCTTCTTCCTATGAGAACAATGAAAGCCCTGCCCCCCTTGACAAGTTTTTCAGGTTTTTCCCTTATCTTAATTGAAGATTGTCCCTCTCTGCAGTCTACCTGGGCACCTCCCTTCTGATCTGGCTGAGCAGTGTTACATCAGTAAAAGTGGCGGGAGGGGGATACTTTATCATTCAATTACTCTTGAACTACAACTCTGACAGAATTGAAATAACACTCTCCAAAGTCCAAAAACTATGATGATTAATTAAATCTGCTTTTATTATGAAACGTTACTATCCCTTTAAAGGTAGTAAGAGGGCGAGATATGCAGTCTTGAATTGCGGGTTGAGATAACAATTGTTTAATACCAATATGTCTCCAGATTTCCCCTGAAAGTAGATTATAATAAAGGTTCCAAAGTCTAGAATACCATTCGCATCTAATAGGTCCTTGAGCTCAAAGTCTGGAATTGCATTCCAAATGGGAAATTGTTGGGACGGGAGAGAATGAGGAGAGGGAGTATCAGAGAATACTCTGAAAAGCGGAGAGGGGTGGGGAAGTAGTTGATTTATTAATAGAAAACCAAGAAGAAATGATTGGACTGAAGGAATATAATCTAGATTTGTAGGGTAAATCTTGAAGAGCTGTATGTGAGGGGTCCAGGAAGTTAGAAGCTCTCTCGATCTGTACCCAAGTTTGTTGCGCATATGCTTCCAGACCTGAAAAGAAGCTAGGATCGTTGCCTGTAATATTTTCTTAGATAAGGTAATCCTAAGTCTCCATTAGTCTTACATCTATAAAGAGTGCTAGAGCTCACATGTCGGTGTCTGGCTCCCCATACAAAAGAAGAAAGTATATGGAAGACTTTAAGAAAAAACTGTTGGGGAATGTGGATAGGGAGAGTTCCTGGAACCAGGAACCAGACAGACAAAAAAATATAAAATGCAAAATAACTTTATTAAAGTAACAAAAAATAAATAAAACAGAATAGAGATCCAGGAGCATAAACCAATGACAAGCCAGGGTCAGGAACCAAGACAGATACTCAGCCAAGCCAGGGTCAGGAACACAGAAGTCTGCAATGTCAGGAACAAGCCAAGGATCAGGAACCAGAAGGGTCTTCAGAGGAGGCCAGGTCATACATGGATAAATAGGAACTCATCAGAATCCACAGCAGTCAGCCACAAACACAATCAGGAAGTGAGCCAAGCTGCTTTAAATACCCTGAGAAGGTTGGCTGATAAAAGTCAGGTGAGTAATCAGAGAGGTCAGCTGATTCAGCCTGACCCAGGAACTCAGAAGGCAGCAGCAATGGATAGCAGAGCACTAGATTAACTCAGACAGCAGAATCAATAGGCAGAGTTAGAGCAGCTCAGCCAAACCTTGACACTGGTATAGGAAGTGTGGCAAGATACTCATTTTAATTGCATGAATTCTACCTACCCAGGGGGATCATTCAGATTGTATGTTTCTTGCAAGTGGACAGTGAGGGAGATTCCCAAGTAAGAAATAGATTTAGTGGACCATTTAAAAGGGTGATACCTGGTTATATGGGACCTAGTATCTCCTTCTATAGTCATAGTAATCATCTTTTTAAATGCCGACCTTCATTTTTTAGGCCACCTTTATGCCACTTTTACTTCACAAGTGTATAGGTCTCCCCCTAGTGACTCAAAGATCTGAGCCAAAAACAAGAGATCATTAATTAAGATTTGATGAAAGGCACTTTAGACTAAAAAAAAGGTAGGGCGTTTTTATAGTAAGGGCAGTAAAGTTATGGAATTCTTTGTCTCGGGATGCTGTGTTATACTTTCAAAAAAGTAGTGGATACCTTTTTAGCTCAGAGCAATACTGAGAATTATGACAGTTGGTTTCAGTGCAGATAGAATGTTGATCCAGGGAAATGTCCGACTGCCATTTCGAACCAAGAAGGAATTTTTTTTACCCAACCTGGGCCTGAATTGGAATGATTTCAATAAGGTTTTTGTTGCCTTCCTCCGGATAAACAGAAGTGATGTGGCAAGGGCTGAGGTTGATAGATGCATTTCTTTTTTGGCATCATCAACTATGTTACAATATCTCCAACACATTGTTTGTGGTTTGTAGACCTCTCTAGCATTCAAGGGGCTAACAATGGGAATTTGTGGCATTTTCATTTCCTCACTAAGATGCAATTGGTTTGCTCCTGAACTGCACCTTTATAAATTGATGAATAAGTGCCATAAGGCCGCGATCGTTAAACTAAAGCGTAGAAAAACAATTACACCCATATAAATAACAATTCCCCAAATTACCATTAATATAAATGTGTCTTTTCACCTCTTCAATGCTAGAAAAATCTTAAACACATTGCTTTGCCTCTTTCTATATTAAGCCTAACATTTCATGTCCAGATATTGTTATAAAAGAGAAAACCATGAGTCCATTTATTACTCGCTCATCCGTAGTCTTTTCCACTGCTTGGATATTTCTTAGTGGATTATCTTTCCAGTAAAAGGAGAATAAATTAAATTAATCTGCTGCTAATGCCACTGTTCTCTTCTTGATCCCGGATGATTCCAGTTGATGATTTAACCCAAGGTGACCTTGAGCTTTACTGTAAGAAGAAACTGGCTCCATGTCATGCACTGATTAAGATTGTATTTGGACATCAAATTTGAATTTTGCAGGGTGTTAAAGGGATAGTATTGCTTGAATGTAACTAATTTTAATATTGTAGAGATTAAAAATATGAATAGAATAAGATATGTCCCATCTCTCTGACTTGTATAGTTTGAGAGAACGAAGCATCTAAAGTTCCCATTTCACAGAAGTCTGCCATCTAGCTGAGAGAAGCAGATCCTGGTCATTTGACTGGCCCGTCCTGCGGCTCTTCAGCAGAGCCGAAATAGCGAGATATAGAAATAAATACTTCATTGTAAAAGTCTACAAATTATGCTTGCAAACTAGGCACATTTTGTGGACCGTTCCAATGAAGTATTTATTTCTATAGTGTGCTATTTTGGCTCTGTTGAAGAGCTGCAGGACAATCCCTGGAACAGAATCTGCTTCTCTCAGCTGTGAAACGGGAAATTTAGATGCTTCGATCTCCCAAACTATACACGTTTGAGAAATTGTACCTCATTCTACTCATATTTTTAATCTCTAAAATATTAAAATGTGTTACATTTAAGCAATACTATCCCTTTAATTAGCAGACCTCCAGCTATTGTTGAACTACAACAGCTGCCTCTGTAATGCCCTCTTTATCCAATTTAGACTGCAAGCTCTTTGGAAAAGGACCACCTTGCTAGTGACGCTGACGGACTGGGAAGATCTGGAGCAATTCTGAAGCAAACCAATTGCACAGTAGGGGGTCAGATAAAAAACCCTGTTGATTTAACCCCTTAAGCACCAGAAGACTGTACAACGCAAGGATTCTCATCCTTTTTGGTACTTAAAGGATTAAATGTTACTTTTAACCCCAGTGGAATGCTAGAAAGGTCTCTATCGCAATGCGTTGGAAACCTCTCTAGCATTCAAGGGGTTAAAGTATAATTTTACTCATGCAGGGGCTTGATTTGCAGTTGGTAGCAAAATACCTGATTTAAAGGGATAGTAATGTTTCACAATAAAAGCAGCTTCAATTAATCTTCATAGTATTTGGGCCATGGAGAGTGTTTCACTACTGTCAGAGTTGTAGTACAAGAGTAACTGAATGATAAAGTATCCCCCTCCCGCCCCTTTTACCTAGTGTAACACTGCTCACCTCAGAGCAGCAAGACTGTCCACGATGGATCACAGAGAGGGACAATCTTCAGTGAGTATAAGGAAAAACCTGAAAAACCTGTCAAGGGGGGCAGGGTTTTCCTTATGATCACAGTAAGAAGATTGTCCCTTGCTGTGATCTGTCCGGTCAAGTGATCAGATTCCACATCTGAGGGGAGGTGACTTACACTAGGTAAAAGGGGTGGGAGGGGAATACTTTATCATTCAATTACTCTTGTACTACAACTCTGACAGTTAATACTATGAAGATTAACTGGAGCTGCTGTTTTTGTGAAACATTACTATTACTTTAAAGAGTAACTCTCACCTGTATTAATGTTGCCTTCATTTGAATACTCATGTGAAATAACACTCTCTATGGCCCAAATGCTAAAAGATTAATTGGAGCTGCTGTTTTTGTGAAACATTACTATCCCTTTAAAGGGATAGTAATGTTTCACAAAAACAGCAGCTCTAATTAATCTTCATAGTATTTGGACTTTGGAGAGTGTTATTTCAATTCTGTCAGAGTTGTAGTACAAGAGTAATTGAATGATAAAGTATCCCACTCCCACCCCTTCTACTCATGTAACACTGCTCAGCTTAGAGCAGCAGGGAGTATCCAGATAGATTGCAGAGAGGGACAATCTTCAATTAAGATAAGGGAAAAACCTGAAAAACCTGTCAGTGGGGGCAGGGTTTTCCTTATGATCACAGTGAGAAGATTGACCCTTGCTGTGACCTGTCCGGTAAAGAGACCAGATTCCACATCTGAGGTGAACAGTGTTACACTAGGTAAAAGGGACGGGAGGGGGATACTTTATCATTCAATTACTCTTGTACTACAACTCTGACAGTAATGAAATAACACTCTCAATGGCCCAAATACTATGAAGATTAATTGGAACTGCTGTTTTTGTGAAACATTACTATCACATTAAGGAGTAACTCTCACCTGTATTAATGTTGCCTTCATTTGAATGCTCCTGCGGAATTAATCTGTAACCTTTTTTTTTTTATCATTTTAATATAAGGCTGTATTCTTCGAGATATTTGTTTTTTAAAGTTAATCCAGCGATGTCACTTCAGAACAGGATGCGGGTGAACTCAGTCCCACAGCCTGTCAATCTTCGTCTGTCCCCCTCCCCAAGTAGAGCCTCGTTCTCATCTCCTACTGTGATGGAGGCTTACTCCGTGTGAGCTGGAGAGGTCTTATTGGCCAGAGAGCACTCCAACTTGCATGGATAATATCTCAGTCATAGGAGGAGGTCGGAACGAGGTGCTGCTTCAAGAGGGGAACAGAGGAAGATGGACAGGCTGTGGGACTGAGTTGTCCCGCAGCCTGTTCCGAAGTGATGTCGCTGGATTAACTTTAAAGGGATAGTAATACTTCGTTTTATTTTTATTTTATTTTGTAGGCATTAAAAAAACATGAAGAACGATATAAGTCTTATCTCTCAAACCTTTATGTTTTGAGAGATATTCACAAGCAAAGTTTCCCCTCCCGCCCCTTTTACCTAGTGTAAGCCATCTCTTCTCAGATGTGGAATCCAGTCCATAGACCAGACAGATAACAGAAGGGGACAGTCTTCTTCCTATGAGAACAATGAAAGCCCTGCCCCCCTTGACAAGTTTTTTGGGTTTTTCCCTTATCTTAATTGAAGATTGTCCCTCTCTGCAGTCTACCTGGGCACCTCCCTTCTGCTCTGGCTGAGCAGTGTTACATCAGTAAAAGGGATGGGAGGGGGATACTTTGTCATTGAATTCCTCTTGAACTACAACTCTGACAGAATTGAAATAACACTCTCCAAAGTCCAAATACTATGATGATTAATTAGAGCTGCTTTTATTATGAAACATTACTATCCCTTTAAAAGCCAATATCTCGAAGAATACAGCATTACAGTAAAAGAAAAAAAAAAAGATTACAGATTCATTACACAGGAGCATTCAAATGAAGGTGAGAGTTCCCCTTTAAATCAGTGTGAACTGTAACTTGTTCCCTGTGATGTAATTGGTTTAAAGGGATAGTAATGTTTAAATTTAAGTTTATTTAATATTGTAGGCATTAAAAAAATAATTACATCAATGTAAGTCTTATCTCTCAAACCATTATGGTTTGAAAGATGTAACTGGCTAAAGTTCCCCCTCTAGGCTGTTTCAGAGAAGACTGCCATCTAGCTGACAGCAGGAGATTCCTGTCTCGGGAACAGCTGTCGGCTCTTCAGCAAAGCCAAAATCGCGCTATTTAGAAATAAGTACTTCATTGTAACGGTCTACAAAGCATGCTTACAAGCCAGGCACACTTTGTAGACTGTTCCAATGAAGTATTTATTTCTAAATAGCGTGATTTCGGCTCTGCTGAAGGGCTGCCGTCCAGTCAAATGACCGGAATCTGCTGCTGTCCCATAGAGCGCTGACTTTTATCTAACAGCCTGGAGAAGGGATCTTTAGAAAGTTATATCTCAAACCATAAAGGTTTGAGAGATAAGACTTACATAGATGTACTTAGTTTTTTAATGCCTACAATATTAAATAAACTTAAATTTAAACATTACTATCCCTTTAACACACAACGGCTCCACTTTTGTCTTAAAGGGATAGTAATACTTAAAATGTAAAAAAAAATATGTTGTAGGGTTTATCCCCCTGAGTAAAACAAGAGTACTCCCACTGCTGAGAGGTGTTTTATTAAAATGTTATTAATTTTCAAAGTTGAATTTTTTAGGTGCAATATCATAGTGGCCTGAAATTGTACAGTGGCGCTGTTGCTACACGATCCTATGGACAACTCTGGTCAGTTGACCATAAATCTCCATAGGATCATGTAGCAACAGCGCCACTGTACAATTTCAGGCCACTGTGATATTGCACCTAAAAAATTCAACTTTGAAAATTAATAACATTTGAATGAAACACCTTTCAGCAGTGGGAGTACTCTTGTTTTACTCAGGGGATAAACGCTACAACATATTTTTTTTTACATTTTAAGTATTACTATCCCTTTAAGCCAAGCAATTTGCTGCATACCCCTCTGGCACTCAAAGGCTTAAACATATGTGAATGACAACGGCTTTCCGTGCGACTTTTTAGGAACTTGGCATTAGATGGCTATGAGCAAGATCCCTTATATAATTTATAGTGGACAATATAGAAAAGAAAAAGACAAAGGAGCTGCCCAGTAGTGTAGTCTTTCCAATTAAAACAAAATGTTAAGAGAATAGATGGTCTCACAATTTAATGTTGTCAAGTCTCACTATTGAGCCTATGGAGAATATCACCCTGTTCCCGTACAGGTAACATCCTCTCCTTTATCCTACCCTCTCTGAGCACTCGTTCTCCAACTTCAGAATTATCCCCCTAGTGGTGAAGAAAAAGGTCACAATGGCACAGCGATGAATTTATAAAAAATATTTAAAGGGGTAGTAATACTTAAGTATTAATAATCCCTATATTAAAGTCATATTAAAAATAAATGTATTGTCCCCAGTGTCATCTCTCAAACCTTTATGGTTTGAGAGATAATCACTCCTAAAGTTGCCCCTCCCTACCCCTTCCCCGAAGTCAGCGTTGTAGCTGACTGAAGGGAAATCTGGTCTTACGATCATCAGGCGGCTCTGCAGCAGAGCCACAATCTCGTTAATAAAAAAAAATATTTCACTAAAACGGGCTTCTACGTGTGTTTGCAAACCAAGTACATGTAGAAGACCATTTCAGTGAAAGATTTCTTTTTTATTAACGCGATCTTGGCTGTGCTGCAGAGCCGCCTGACAGTCGTACGATAGGCTTTCCCTGCTGTCAGCTAGAACGCTGACTACGGGGAAGGGGGAGGGCAACTTTAGGAGCAATTATCTCTCAAACCATAAAGGTTTGAGAGATGACACTGGGGGTGATACATGTATTTTTAATATGACTTTAATATAGGAATTAGTAATAATTAAGTATTACTGTACATTATTTATATAAAAATTCTCAATAAAAAGGCTTTCTTACGCGTTTCACGTCTCTAAGCCGCTTTATCAAAGAGTATGACACCTAAACTAACAGAAAAGACTATCTTGCTGTTTCTGCAGAATTTCTAGTGTGCCAAGTTAGTGAGGTAGCCAGTGGATACTCATCTGGAACTCAAAGGGTTAACTTTCAGCCAGGTTAAACAGCAATAACAACACTGCGATTAAGTAAAGATAAGCGAGATTTTCCTGTCTATGGCAAACAGTTTTATTAATGAGCAAATTCATTTATCCGTATAATAGTTCAGCATACTTAAAAGATGATTACAGCAATGCACGCAAAGAGTCATGGCAAGAGATGACCTGCTTCATTTTCTGGTGATTATATCATAAAATGACAGAAAAATCAATTCCTTATTCTTCAAGGAACACAAATACTGAAAAATTAAATTGGTCGATAACGTTAAATATCAAATCCTTACAGTTAGCATATGTAAATATGATAAAAGAGGCTCCGTTGAAACCAGGGTCCAGTAGGTTCTGCTTATGCCTCTGTGAAATATTTTTGTGATGGGGGCCCCAAAACAGCACCAGGGTCCTGCAATGACTAGTGACTAGTGATGAGCGAGCACCCCAATGCTCGGGTGTTCGGGTGCTCTGACCGAGCACCCCCTGAGGCTCAAGTGCTCGGCCGAGCACCCGAACCCCATTGAAATCAATGGGAGGACTCGAGCATTACACCAGGCACCCCCTGCTCTGATGAGGGGAGGGTGCCTGGTCCATAGGAAAAGGGCAGAAAAGGATGGAAACACCACAGAAATGGTTCAGGGACAGCATAGGGAGGATGTCTGGATGCATCTTGGACTCCAACATCGCTGCTGGGAACGATCTTTCGCCCGTAGTACGCCATTTTTACAGACTGACCATAAAACACACAAAAAGGAAAATAAAAACGACTTTAGGCGAAAAATTGTTACCAAACAATATTTGCTGTATATTTACTTGTATATCATCTGCAAATTCTCCAAAAAATTTCCTTGATTTTCTGAAGTGAGGCCATGATTAAGAGGGAAACGTGCGCAGAGGCAAATTCTCCCAAAAATTTCCTTGATTTTCTGAACTGAGGCCATGATTAAGAGGGAAACGTGCGCAGAGGCAAATTCTCCCAAAAATTTCCTTGATTTTATTGAACTGAGGCCATGATTAAGAGGGAAACGTGCGCTGAGCTGACCATCTAAAACATTATGGGTGAGGGTCTGCTGCAGAGCTGACCACCCTAAACATTATATGCGAAGGCCCGCTAGTGAGCTGACGCTATAAAACATTATATGCGAAGGCCCGCTAGTGAGCTGACGCTATAAAACATTATATGCGAAGGCCCGCTAGTGAGCTGACGCTATAAAACATTATATGAGAGGGCCCGCTAGAGAGCTGACCCAATAAAACATTATATGAGAAGGCCCGCTGGTGAGCTGACCTATATAAAAATTGTCAAACAGGGCCCGCTGGTGAGCTGGCCCTATATAAAAATTATATCACAGGGCCCGCTGGTTAGCTGGCCCTATATAAAAATTATAGCACAGGGCATATGGAAGAGGAGGAGGAGGATGAGAAGATTAAGAGTCAACCATATACCCGTTTTTTGGGTGGAAGGGGTGAATGGGAATACAGAGTATTCCCATCATTGTAAATAACATATATAAAGTGAGTTTATGTTCCCCCGGGGCTTTCCTCCAGTGGAGTGGAGAAGTCAGGGGAAATCCAGGCCTTGTTCATTTTTATAAGTGTCAACCTATCAGCATTTTCGGTGGAAAGGCGGATACGCTTATCTGTTATGATGCCACCAGCAGCACTAAATACCCGCTCAGACAGAACGCTGGCGGCAGGGCAGGCCAGCACCTCCAAGGCGTAGAGTGCCAGTTCATACCACGTGTCCAGCTTGGACACCCAGTAGTTGTAAGGCACAGAGGGATCATTGAGGACGCTGACACGGTCTGCTACGTACTCCTTCACCATCTTCCAAAACTTTTCCCTCCTTGTGACACTAGGCTGCGCATCAGGGTGAGGGTGCTGGCGGGGTGTCATGAAGGTGTCCCACGCCTTGGAGAGTGTTGCCCTGCCTTTGTCGGAACTGCTGTGTGCTCCCCTTTTCTCCCCTTCTCGGTTGGCCAAGGTAGCACGTACTCTGCCGCCAGCGTTGTCAGATGGAAAATTTTGGAGCAATTTTTCAACAAGAACCTTCTGGTATTGCACCATTTTGCTTGTCCTCTCCACCGGAGGAATGAGAGATGAGAAATTCTCTTTGTAGAGGGGGTCCAGAAGGGTGAACACCCAGTAATCCGTGTTGTTTAAAATGCGTATAACGCGTGGGTCACGGGAAAGGCAGCCTAACATAAAGTCAGCCATGTGTGCCAGAGTACCAACAGTCAAGATTTCGCTGTCCTCACCAGGAGGATGACTCTCAATATCCTCATCCTCTTCCTCCTCTTCTGCCCACCCACGCTGAAGAGATGGAACTAAAGTTCCATGGCTACCCTCTGTAGCGGAGGCAACCGTGTCTTCCTCCTCCTCCTCCTCCTCCTCCTCCGCCTCCTCCAATTGTCGCTGAGAAGACGAAGTGAGGGTGCTCTGGCTATCACCTTGTGTAAGCTCTTCCTCCCCCATTTCCACCTCTTCCACATGCAAAGCGTCGGTTTTAATTGTGAGCAGCGAGCGTTTCAGTAGACACAGAAGTGGGATGGTTACACTGATAATAGCGTTATCGCCGCTCACCATCTGTGTCGATTCCTCAAAATTGCGTAAAACCTCACAGAGGTCTGACATCCATTCCCACTCCTCACTTCTGATTACAGGAAGTTGAACGGAGAGGCGACGACCGTGTAACAGCTGGTACTCCACTACTGCCCTCTGCTGCTCACAAAGCCGGGCCAACATGTGGAAGGTGGAGTTCCAGCGCGTGCTCACGTCACACAGCAGCCGGTGAGCTGGCAATTGTAAGCGCTGCTGCAGCTTCAACAGGCCGGCCGAAGCTGTAGATGACTTACGGAAATGTGCACACACGCGGCGCACCTTGGTCAAGAGATCATGCACATTGGGGTAGGTTTTTAGAAATCGCTGAACCACTAAATTAAATACATGCGCTAGGCATGGTACGTGTGTGAGCTTGCCGAGCTCCAAAGCCGCCACCAAGTTACGCCCATTATCACACACAACCATGCCTGGTTGCAGGTTGAGTGGCGAGAGCCACTGCTCGGTCTGGTGACTAATCCCCTGCAACAGCTCTGAGGCCGTGTGCTGTTTGTCCCCAAGGCAGATCAGCTTCAGCACGGCCTGTTGACGCTTCCCCACTGCAGTGCTACACTGCTTCCAGCTACTGGCTGATGGGGGAGTGGCGCTGCGTGTAGAGAATTCGGAGGTGGAAACGGAGGAGGAGGAGCCAATAACGTAGGTGCTGGCGGAAACCCTGATGGAGGTAGGGCCCGCAATCCTCGGCGTGGGTAGCACCCATGCCATCCCAGGGTCCGAGTCGCTCCCAGCCTCCACGACATTCACCCAGTGTGCCGTCAGGGAAATGTAGCGTCCCTGGCCACAAGCACTTGTCCATGTGTCAGTCGTTAAGTGGACCTTCCCAGTAACTGCGTTGGTCAGGGCACGGGTGATGTTACGGGACACATGGTGGTGTAATGCGGGGATGGCACACCGGGAAAAGTAGTGGCGGCTGGGGACCGCGTACCGAGGGACAGCTGCTGCCATCAGGCTGCGGAAGGACTCAGTGTCCACAAGCCTAAATGGCAGCATTTCGATGGCCAGTAATTTGGAAAGGTGTGAGGTTAGTGCTATGGCCTGTGGGTGGGTGGCTGGGTATTTTCGCTTGCGCTCAAATGCCTGGGGTAACGACATTTGGACGCTGTGCTGGGACAGGGAAGTGGATGTGGTCGCTGATGGTGCTTCAGATGGTACAGGTGCAGGGCGGGAGGTATGCGGGCCTGCGCCTTCGACAGGCGATTGGCCGGCACCGAAAACAGGGGAAGAGGAGGCAGTGGTGTGGCCTGCAGACACAGATGGGCGATCCAGGCGTTCCTCCCACTTACTACGGTGCTTGGATGCCATGTGTCTGATCATGCTGGTGGTGGTGAGGTTTCTAGTGTTCATGCCTCGGCTCATTCTGGTGTGGCACAGGTTGCAAACTACAATTCTTTTGTCGTCCGCACTTTCCTTAAAAAAACGCCATACCGCGGAACACCTACCCTTTGGCAAGGTAGATTTACGCAAGGGGGTGCTCCGTGGAACATTTGCGGGCCGGTTTGGTGCGGTCCGCCTTCTTTCTGTAGCCACACCACTGCCTCTTCCAGCCTGTTGCGGTGCTGCAGATGGCTCACCCTCAGGACTGCTGTCATCGCTCGGCTCTACACCTTCCCAGGTGGGGTCAGTCACCTCATCGTCCACCAAGTCCTCCTCCACTTCCTCACTCTGATCATCCTCCTCATGTCTTGATCCCACCACATACTCAGTCATTGACAACTGTATAACATTCTCCTCAACAAGGTCTTGAGACGGAAATAGTGGTTGATTTAATGGCAACTGTGTCTCATCATCATCATCATCATCCACTACTTCCTTTGACCTTAAATGCCGTTCACATCTGTCATCTTCTTGTGATTGGGTAGCCTCTAGAGGTTGTGAATCAGGGCACAAGATGTCATGTTCCTCTGCAAGCGTGCTTGGAGAGAGGGTCAAATGAAGGATTGGTGATGAGACGAGCTCCTCACTATATCCCAGTGTGGGATCACTTCTTTGACCAGACCGTGTATGGTGGGAGGAAGGATGATCAGAGTGAGGATTATGTTGACCAGACTCTTGGCTACTGAGAGTGGACTTGGTGGAAGACAGGGTGGTGCTTAACCGACTGGAAGCAGTATCAGCTGTCATCCAACCGACCACCTGTTCGCAGTGGTCGGACCTCGAGAGTGATGTCCTGCGACGCCCTGTAAAATTAGACATGAAGCTAGGTATGGTGGATGTCTTTCTTTCTTGTGCTCTGGCACCAGGCACAGTTTCTCCGCGTCCTGACCCGCGCCCTGAACTATCAGGATCACGTCCACTTCCCCGTCCCTTTTTACCCGCCTTCTTCATCTTACACGGAATATGTGACTTTAATATTTGAGTTTGAAAACTTAACAGTATTTCTTCCTATTCTGCAACTGTGCAGAGTACACAGAATAGGCTGCTAAACTGCGGTGACGAACACAGAATAGAATATGTGACTTTAATATTTGAGATTGAAAACTTAACAGTATTTCTTCCTATTCTGCAACTGTGCAGAGTACACAGAATAGGCTGCTAAACTGCGGTGACACACACTGAATGGAATATGTGACTTTAATATTTGAGTTTGAAAACTTAACAGTATTTCTTCCTATTCTGCAACTGTGCAGAGTACACAGAATAGGCTGCTAAACTGCGGTGACACACACTGAATGGAATATGTGACTTTAATATTTGAGTTTGAAAACTTAACAGTATTTCTTCCTATTCTGCAACTGTGCAGAGTACACAGAATAGGCTGCTAAACTGCGGTGACACACACTGAATGGAATATGTGACTTTAATATTTGAGTTTGAAAACTTAACAGTATTTCTTCCTATTCTGCAACTGTGCAGAGTACACAGAATAGGCTGCTAAACTGCGGTGACGAACACAGAATAGAATATGTGACTTTAATATTTGAGTTTGAAAACTTAACAGTATTTCTTCCTATTCTGCAACTGTGCAGAGTACACAGAATAGGCTGCTAAACTGCGGTGACACACACTGAATGGAATATGTGACTTTAATATTTGAGTTTGAAAACTTAACAGTATTTCTTCCTATTCTGCAACTGTGCAGAGTACACAGAATAGGCTGCTAAACTGCGGTGACACACACTGAATGGAATATGTGACTTTGATATTTTAGTTTGAAGACTTAACAGTATTTCTTCCTATTCTGCAACTCTGCACAGTACACAGAATGTGCTGCTACACTGCGGCGAAGCACACTGAATGGAATATGTGACTTTGATATTTTAGTTTGAAGACTTAACAGTATTTCTTCCTATTCTGCAACTCTGCACAGTACACAGAATGTGCTGCTACACTGCGGCGAATCACACTGAATGGAATATGTGACTTTGATATTTTAGTTTGAAGACTTAACAGTATTTCTTCCTATTCTGCAACTCTGCACAGTACACAGAATGTGCTGCTACACTGCGGCGAAGCACACTGAATGGAATATGTGACTTTGATATTTTAGTTTGAAGACTTAACAGTATTTCTTCCTATTCTGCAACTCTGCACAGTACACAGAATGTGCTGCTACACTGCGGCGAAGCACACTGAATGGAATATGTCACTTTGATATTTTAGTTTGAAGACTTAACAGTATTTCTTCCTATTCTGCAACTCTGCACAGTACACAGAATGTGCTGCTACACTGCGGCGAAGCACACTGAATGGAATATGTGACTTTGATATTTTAGTTTGAAGACTTAACAGTATTTCTTCCTATTCTGCAACTCTGCACAGTACACAGAATGTGCTGCTACACTGCGGCGAAGCACACTGAATGGAATATGTGACTTTGATATTTTAGTTTGAAGACTTAACAGTATTTCTTCCTATTCTGCAACTCTGCACAGTACACAGAATGTGCTGCTACACTGCGGCGAAGCACACTGAATGGAATATGTGACTTTGATATTTTAGTTTGAAGACTTAACAGTATTTCTTCCTATTCTGCAACTCTGCACAGTACACAGAATGTGCTGCTAAACTGCGGCGAAGCACACTGAATGGAATATGTCACTTTGATATTTTAGTTTGAAGACTTAACAGTATTTCTTCCTATTCTGCAACTCTGCACAGTACACAGAATGTGCTGCTAAACTGCGGCGAAGCACACTGAATGGAATATGTGACTTTGATATTTTAGTTTGAAGACTTAACAGTATTTCTTCCTATTCTGCAACTCTGCACAGTACACAGAATGTGCTGCTACACTGCGGCGAAGCACACTGAATGGAATATGTCACTTTGATATTTTAGTTTGAAGACTTAACAGTATTTCTTCCTATTCTGCAACTCTGCACAGTACCTTTTTTTCCTCCCTACATTGACTTTCTCTTCCTATCCTCAGCTCTCTCTGGCTAAGACTGAGCCGAACTCGCTGGTCAGGTGCTATACAGCACCCGACCACGGGTTCTGGCCAGCCAATCAGTGTAATGCCAGCAGCCAACATGGCTGCTGGCATTACACCAATGTCAGAGCCTCCCTGCACGTTTATTGGCTGCGCAGCAGCCGCAAAACGTGCGGGGAGGAGACCCGAACATGGCGGGCGAGCACATGCGGTACTCGTACGAGTACCGCCATGTGCCGAGCAGAGCGATGCTCGAGCCGATCCGAGCATCGGCCGAGCATGCTCGCTCAACACTACTAGTGACCACTCTCAGGAGTGTAGGGTGTTAGGGAATCTTTACCTGGATCGCTGCCTGAAGAGATACCTTTCACCCTCTTATTATTAGTCTATCTATGAAATCTATGTCAATTTATCGGTATACCGGGGGCCTGTATGGTTCGCAAAGAAAAACACACACAACAGCGTATACAATACGAGCTCTCTCTTTATTCTTATCATACATATCCTTTATAGCCCTATACAGCCCCCTCCCCTACAGGGAGGGGCGAGGTGCACAGTTTCACAGTTTCAACATAGAACAGAAAATTATAAAAAAAACCAGAAAAGCAAAACTTGTTCACAGGAAGGGGGGGAAGGGGAGAGAATGCAGATAACAGCTCCTGCAGTATCCCATCACCTCCCCCGTGGGGGTTTGGATATTCTGCACATTCTATCATAACGGCTTTGAGGAACTAGAACAGACCAGTCTGGTGGTTTCCTCCCTAGTACATAGATTTCTGCAGAATCAGTCAAATGTAACTATTAACCCTATAGGTACCGAACATAAGTATTACACACCTTATCCCTGTTCCCTTCATAGGGTAGGCCAATGGTCCCTGTAAGGTGAGCAATAAGCAATCAGGGCTGGATTTCCCAATAGTCAGAGCACGCGACTGCGTAGAGGTCCAGATTTTCAGGGTGTGTGTGTATCAGCTATACTGGACACGCCCATATTTTGAATTGTGGGTGTGGCCAGAGACATGTCAATGTCCCTGCACCAGCTATACAGGATATTATTTAACTTCTTTGATGCTACAGTGATCTCCAACTCATTGCAAAGCTAGTATAGGGTTAAAGCTTTTTTGTCCTTGTTTGTTACAGCCCAGGAAATAGTGGATGGGTTCATGGGTGGTGCCCTGCGAGGACTGGGGGTGTGCCTATGGGTGGAGCTAAAGGGCATCTACAATTCCTTGCCTAGGGTTACCTGGGATGTAAATCTGGCCCTGTCAACAATTAAAGAGTTAAAGGTGTAATTGACACTGGGCTTGGCTTCATGGTACATGTGCAATTCCAGATCAGCCTTTGCACACATACCTCTAAAGTGTCCCTCTTTTTGAGATATTAGGGATCTATACCTCCCAAGTGTCCCTCTTTAGGAGATATTAGGGATTCATACCTCCCAAGTGTCCCACTTTAGGAGATATTAGAGACCATACCTCCAAGTATCCCTATATAGGAAATATTAGGCATCCGTACCTCCCAAGTGTCCCTCTTTAGGAGATATTAGGGGTTCATACCTCCCAAGTGTCCCTCCTCAGAAGATATTAGGTGTCCATACCTCCCATGTGTCCCTTTAAGGAGATATTAGGGATCCGTACCTCCCAAGTGTCCCTTTTTAGGAGATATTAGGGTCAATAACTCCCAAATGTCCCTCTTTATGAGATCCCAAATATCCCTCTTTAGGAGATATTAGGGATACATACCTCCCAAGTGTCCCTCTTTAGGAGATATTAAGGGTACATACCTCCCAAGTGTAGGAGATATTAGGGCTCCCAAATATCTCTCTATAGGAGGGACAGTCCCACTTTTAGACCCAAATCCCTCTGTCCCTCTTTCCCACCCTAGTGTCCCTGTGTGTAGGAGATAAGACTGTGTGGTGTGTATATAAGTGTATCACCCTGGTGTTCCTGTGTTTAGGAGATCAGACTGTGTGTTGTGTATAGAAGTGTATCACCCTGGTGTCCCTGTGTTTAGGAGATCAGACTGTGTGGTGTGTATATAAGTGTATCATCACCCTGGTGTCCCTGTGTTTAGTAGATCAGACTGTGTGGTGTGTATATAAGTGTATCGCCCTTGTGTCCCTGTGTTTACGAGATCAGATTATGTGGTGTGTATATAAGTGTATCGCCCTGGTGTCCCTGTGTTTAGGGGATCAGACTATGTGGTGTGTATATAAGTGTATCACCCTGGTGTCCCTGTATTTAGGTGATCAGACTGTGTGGTGTTTAAATAAGTGCATTGTCCTGGTGTCCCTGTGTTTACGAGATCAGACTGTGTGGTGTGTATATAAATGTATCACCCTGGTGTCCCTGTGTTTAGGAGATCACACTGTGTGGTGTGTATACAAGTGTATCACCCTGGTGTCCCTGTATTTAGGTGGTCAGACTGTGTGGTGTTTATATAAGTGCACTGCATTGGTGTCCCTGTGTTTAGGAGAACAGACTGTGTGGTGTGTATATAAGTGTATCATGACCCTGGTGCCCCTGTGTTTAGGAGATCAGACTGTGTGGTGTGTATATAAGTGTATCGCCCTGGTGTCCCTGTGTTTAGGAGATCAGACTGTGTGGTGTGTATAGAAGTGTATCACCCTGGTGTCCCTGTGTTTAGGAGATCAGACTGTGTGGTGTGTATAGAAGTGTATCGCTCTAGTGTCCCTGTGTTTAGGAGATCAGACTGTGTGGTGTGTATATAAGTGTATTGCCCTGGTGCCCCTGTGTTTAGGAGATCAGACTGTGTGGTGTGTATATAAGTGTATCGCCCTGGTGTCCCTGTGTTTAGGAGATCAGACTGTGTGGTGTGTATATAAGTGTATCGCCCTGGTGTCCCTGTGTTTAGGAGATCAGACTGTGTGGTGTGTATATAAGTGTATCGCCCTGGTGTCCCTGTGTTTAGGAGATCAGACTGTGTGGTGTGTATATAAGTGTATCGCCCTGGTGACCCTGTGTTTAGGAGATCAGACTGTGTGGTGTGTATATAAGTGTATCGCCCTGGTGTCCCTGTGTTTAGGAGATCAGACTGTGTGGTGTGTATATAAGTGTATTGCCCTGGTGACCCTGTGTTTAGGAGATCAGACTGTGTGGTGTGTATATAAGTGTATCGCCCGGGTGACCCTGTGTTTAGGAGATCAGACTGTGTGGTGTGTATATAAGTGTATCACCCTGGTATCCCTGTGTTTAGGAGATCAGACTGCGTGATGTGTATATAAGTGTATCGCTCTGGTGTCCCTGTGTTTAGGAGATCAGACTGTGTGGTGCGTATAGAAGTGTATCGCCCTGGTGTCCCTGTGTTTAGAAGATCAGACTGTGTGGTGCATATAGAAGTGTATCGCCCTGGTGTCCCTGTGTTTAGGAGATCAGACTGTGTGGTGTGTATATAAGTGTATCGCCCTGGTGTCCCTGTGTTTAGGAGATCAGACTGTGTGGTGTGTATATAAGTGTATCACCCTGGTGTCCCTGTGTTTAGGAGATCAGACTGTGCGGTGTGTATGTAAGTGTATCACCCTGGTGTCCCTGTGTTTAGGAGATCAGACTGTGTGGTGTGTATATAAGTGTATCACCCTGGTGTCCCTGTGTTTAGGAGATCAGACTGTGTGGTGTGTATATAAGTGTATCACCCTGGTGTCCCTGTGTTTAGGAGATCAGACTGTGTGGTGTGTATAGAAGTGTATCACCCTGGTGTCCCTGTGTTTAGGAGATCAGACTGTGTGGTGTGTATAGAAGTGTATCACCTTGGTGTCCCTGTGTTTAGGAGATCAGACTGTGTGGTGTGTATGTAAGTGTATCACCCTGGTGTCCCTGTGTTTAGGAGATCAGACTGTGTGGTGTGTATAGAAGTGTATCACCCTGGTGTCCCTGTGTTTAGGAGATCAGACTGTGTGGTGTGTATAGAAGTGTATCACCCTGGTGTCCCTGTGTTTAGGAGATCAGACTGTGTGGTGTGTATATAAGTGTATCACCCTGGTGTCCCTGTGTTTAGGAGATAAACTTTGTGTTATGTATATAAATGTATCACATTGCTCCACAGTAATAAAACGCACATTATTGTTTGTTTAAACATCAGTGTGTGTATATATAACACTTTTGTCTTGTTATAAATCATTTATTAGGTTATATAAGGAGTTGTCAATAGGTTGTGAAAATACCTAGAAAATCTTGTTACTGCCCCACCCAACAGCCACACCCCCGAAAACACAAGTGTCCCTCTTTGGCAATTTGATATGTTGGGAGGTATATAAACAGCCATCGTTAACTATTTCAGTGCTAGTTTGCTCAATTTTGCTTACCTGGTGTAGTATCCGCACCCTCCACAGGGCCCCTAGATCCTCTGATTTTACAAACTAGGCACGGGGTCTTGTCATTGAGTCACGTGATTCTCTTTACAGGATTCAAGAACAAAAGCTCCTCCCACTTCCTGTCCTTAGGAAGTCATCAGGCATAGAGCTCGGGGTCCTGGAGTCCTGCAGGAAACAATCATGCCCGCCTCCGTGGACATGCAAGTTAACCCTTTGAGTGCCAGAGGGGTATATGTTGCATACCCCTCTGGCTCTCAAAGGGTTAAAGATTTTGTTTCTGGTAGTACTGCGTCACACATACTCTACTACTTAAGATTTGCAAATATGGCTTTTATCCATTAGGAATGCCTCACAATGCATTCCAGACCTCAGTAGCATTTTTTTTTTTTTTTTTTTTTAAGCAGGCAAAATACTGATTAACGTCATTGATAATTTCATTTCTCCCTTAGGTTCAGTAAGTTTGATCTAGATTTGCTCTTTTTTTAACTTATTCATAAATCTTAAAGGGATAGTAATGTTTCATAATAAAAACAGCTCTAATTAATCATCATAGTATTTGGACTTTGGAGAATGTTATTTCAATTCTGTCAGAGTTGTAGTACAACAGTAATTCAATGATAAAGTATCCCCCTCCAGCCCCTTTTACTGATGTGACACTGTTCAGCCAGATCAGAAGGGAGGTGCCCAGGTAGACTGCAGAGAGGGACAATCTTCAATTAAGATAAGGGAAAAACCTGAAAAACTTGTCAAGGGGGGCAGGACTTTCATTGTTCTCATAGGAAGAAGATTGTCCCCTTCTGTTATCTGTCTGGTCTATAGACTGCATTCCACATCTGAGAAGAGATGGCTTACACTAGGTAAAAGGGGCGGGAGGGGAAACTTTGCTTGTGAATATCTCATAAACCATAAAGGTTTGAGAGATAAGACTTATATCATTCTTCATGTTTTTTTAATGGCTACAAAATAAAATAAAGTTAAAACGAAGTATTACTATCCCTTTACTTTCTTTTCTCACATTATTTGCGGTTTTGGTGCTCTGAGGACTTTTTTCCATTGATCTATGTCTCAGATTACCTACAGCGCTGCTGCTCACCTGAACACAATTGTCTCACTTTAAAGGGATAGTAATACTTCATTTTATCTTTATTTTATTTTGTAGGCATCAAAAAAACATGAAGAACGATATAAGTCTTATCTCTCAAACCTTTATGGTTTGAGAGATATTCACAAGCAAAATTTCCCCTCCCGCCCCTTTTACCTAGTGTAAGCCATCTCTTCTCAGATTTGGAATCCAGTCCATAGACCAGACAGATAACAGAAGGGGACAATCTTCTTCCTATGAGAACAATGAAAGCCCTGCCCCCCTTGACAAGTTTTTCAGGTTTTTCCCTTATCTTAATTGAAGATCGTCCCTCTCTGCAGTCTACCTGGGCACCTCCCTTCTGCTCTGGCTGAGCAGTGTTACATCAGTAAAAGGGGCTGGAGGGGGATACTTTGTCATTGAATTACTCTTGAACTACAACCCTGACAGAATTGAAATAACACTCTCCAAAGTCCAAATACTATGATGATTAATTAGAGCTGTTTTTATTATGAAACATTTCTATACTTGTATCTCAGTTCTGCCGGTGCCTTTACACAGTGTCTGAGTTCCTGCTTAGAGTCTGTTCTTTGTTTTGGCTGCTAAATTTGACTTCTTATCTTCAGTTCCTGTTTCTACTCAAAATTTCTGCCTGACTTCCAGGATAGGGATCTAGTACGTCAACATTTGTACTAGTTTTTGCTCCTTCGGGAAGGTCTTGTCAAACAAATCGCATTGAGTTTTTGACTTTGCAGCTAACATCATAGAGCAATGTGGGGAAGTAGATGGTGCTTATCCAGATTTTAAGACAACGTTTGACACTATCCCTCATAAAATAGCTAATCCACAAGCTTGGGATAGGGATCAGTACTAGGGCCTGTTCTATCTCCTACCTTCTCAAACAGTAATACAAGTACCCTTGACAACTGCTGATGTTACGTTCCTTATTTACTACCAGTACGGCCATTAAAGGGATAGTAATGTTTCATAATAAAAGCAGCTTTAATTAATCATCTTAGTAGTTGGACTTTGGAGAGTGTTATATCAATACTGTCAGACTTGTAGCTCAAGAGTAATTCAATGACAAAATATCCCCCTCCCACCCCTTTTACTGATGTAACACTGCTCAGCCAGAGCAGAAGGGAGGTGCCCAGGTAGACTGCAGAGAGGGACAATCTTCAATTAAGATAAGAGAAAAACCTGAAAAACTTGTCAAGGGGGGCAGGGCTCTCATTTTTCTCACAGTAATAAGATTGTCCCCTGCTGTTATCTGTCTGGTCTATGGACTGCATTCCACATCTGAGAAGAGATGGCTTACACTAGGTAAAAGGGGCAGGAGGGGAATCTTTACTTGTGAATACCTCTCAAACCATAAAGGTTTGAGAGATAAGACTTATATCGTTCTTCATGTTTTTTTAATGCCTACAAAATAAAATAAAGATAAAACAAAGTATTACTATCCCTTTAAAAATATGCAAAGTATTATGACATAGGTAAACAAAAAAAGGATAGCTCACAGAGCTAATAGTTTTATATATGTAAGTGATGATGATAAATTTAAATTTGATTATAGTGACTGAAGTGTGGAGCAAGGAATGAGAGGGTTCTCCAGCCCCCTAAACATTAGGCCGAAACCCAAGGTACAAACAGAAAACAAACAAAGCTGCGCTCCTCCATTCTAATTGTGAAAAGTGTGCCCTGTATTGGGCATATATGATAATACTATATTCGTAAACATGAGGGTTTAGTTCCAAAATTTTAGCCGAAAGTTGGTTAAGCTTGCAAACAGTCATATTTACTAATATATTATTATTATATACGCCCAACAGAGGGCACACTTTTCACAGTTATGAAATTGGTGTTTAATCATGCTGTAAAATATTACTAGTGTTATAAAAAATGCTTACCGTAAAATCTCAGGTATAATACACAGCTGTGTATAGTACGCAGGTGTATATTATGCCCAAGATTTTAGGGGAAAACAAGAGTACCTATGTATAATACGCACCTATGTATAATACGCACCCTTGTTTTCCCCTCTTAATAAAAAAAAATTAAGCCTTTCAAATCCCTTCCCTCCCCCGGAGCTATCCGCTGCTAAAATAACATTTACTTACGTCAAAATTCAAGTCCCCGCGTTTTTTCCATGTAATGGTTTTATTGACACTTAGACACGGAAGGTTTGGGTAAAATGCTATTTTATTAAAGAAAACCGTAACGAATAACTCTCGCGGGTCCAGTATGTATGCAACAGTATATTACTGACACCGGACAGGTAGTAGTACAAAATACCCACACAGGTCCAGTATAAATATACAATACAATACTATACTGACTCAGGAGAGGTTTAAGATATCAGTACCCACACAGGTCTAGTATATATATATATATATACAATACTATACTGACACAGGTCAGGCACAATTCGTGTGAGTCCAAAAGACACAGACAATGATTACCATTAGGCCGGGAGGATGTGTAGGCCATAATAGTGCAGTGGCCCTTAATATACTCTCTACGCAGTGAGTGACACAATGGCGACCAAGGCAGCAACAGCAACAAAGGACCTGGACAACGACAGACTACTGGAGCTGCCAGAGGAAGACTGCCACGGAGGCATGGAGTAACGCCAATCAGAGACTGCTAAAGCTATACCCAATGTGCCAGGCACCAAACCACAAGGGGTTAACAAACACTCAGACCTAGAATCGAGTACCAGATGGAGAAAGCGTGAGGCGCCCAGGAAGACCAACCTCAGCTAGGGCAGTATAGGTCAAGCGTACCATTGTGCTACAGCGGGACACGGAACACCGGATGATATCACAAGACACAATACCAATTGGGTTAATGTAACTGGCTGCCTGAGCAGCAACAGAGGAAACAGAGGATTTGTCTGAGGACAAAGAGAGAGAGAGAGAGACTGCCGTATGGCCCACAACCAGATACCGGATGGATAGAGACAAGGACCGGAATGGTACACAGAGCAGGAACATCAGCCAGGCCGGGTCAGTACACAGAGCAGGAACATCAGCCAATCTGAGTCGGTACACAGAGCAGGAACATCAGTCGGGCCAGGTCAGTACAGAGCAGTAACGTCAGCCGGGTTGGTACACAGAGCAGGAACGTCAGCCAATCAGGGTCGGTACACAGAACAGGAAGAGTAGTCAGGCAGTCCGGGTCATACTATCACGGTGCCCGTGATTGGTGCTGTTCAGTGTCAGTCACTTGCTGAGTATCATGATTGGCTGTCTGTGATTAGCCCTCCTCACACAGCCTTTTTAAACCCAGGCTGAGCACTTCCAGGTTGCCCTTTGGTGGTGTTTCTGACTCCACTCTGCCTGACCTGCTTGTCAGGCTTCTGGGCCTGTTCCTGCTGTTCCTGTTGTACTTGCTGATCCTGTGTTCCAGTGTTCCTGTATGCTAGTGTTCCAGTGTTCCAGTGTTCCTGTATGCTGGTGTTCCTGTGTTCCAGTGTTCCAGTGTACCAGTGTTCCTGTGTGCTGGTGTTCCTGTGTTCCTGTATGCTGGTGTTCCTGTGTTCCAGTGTTCCAGTATTCCTGTGTTCCAGTGTTCCAGTGTTCCAGTGTTCCTGTATGCTAGTGTTCCTGTGTTCCAGAGTTCCAGTGTTCCTGTGTTCCAGCACCTCATGGGTTAATCTTACTGAGTTCCTGAATCTCCTGCTCCAGCCGTCACTCTGGCGACATTGTCCTTCTCGCTGCTGATCTTACTTTGTTGGTTTACTCCACTAAACCTGGTTGCGATATACATTGTTGGTCTCAGCGTGCGGACGCTGGTTTACTCCACTAAACCTGGTTGCGATATACATTGTTGGTCTCAGCGTGCGGACTCTGGTTTACTCCACTAAACCTGGTTGCTATATACATTGTTGGTCTCAGCGTGCGGACGCTGGTTTACTCCACTAAACCTGGTTGCAATATACATTGTTGGTCTCAGCGTGCGGACGCTGGTTTACTCCACTAAGCCTGGTTGCGATCTACATTGTTGGTCCCAGCATGCGGACGCTGGTTTACTCCACTAAACCTGGTTGCGATATACATTGTTGGTTCCAGCGTGCGGACGCTGGTTTACTCCACTAAACCTGGTTGCGATATACATTGTTGGTTCCAGCGTGCGGTCGCTGGTTTGCTCCATTATACCTGGTGGCGCTATTACCATTAGTCCCAACGTGCGGACATTGGTTTGCTCCTGAACATCCAGTACTGTGGTCAGTCGCTGTCCACTTCCTTGCAGTTGTCTGATTATCCCTGGCAATAGACTCCTGCTGAGTAAGACCTCTATACTTATGCTCTATGCTGTCTTAGTCATCTGACAGCTGGTCTACTCGCTCAGGCTGCACTGCCCGGTATTGGTGAGGCCGGTAGAACCTTGACGATACCATCCTGTAGGTTGCCTCACCCGGTATTGGCAGGGCCGGTAGAGCCTACTCCAGTACTCCTTTGGGCTGCCCTGCCCGGTACTGGTAAGGCCGGTAGAACCTTGTAATTCACCATCTTTAAGGTTTCCTTACCCGGTATTGGCAGGGCCGGTAGAGCCTACATTCAGCATTCCGTAAGGGCTGCCTTGCCCGGTATTGGTAAGGCCGGTAGAACCGGTATATGTCATCTCACGGTTGCCTTACCCGGTATAGGCAAGGCCGGTAGAGCCTGTCATTAAAACTGTCACTTGGGTTGCCTTGCCCGGTATTTAGGCAAGGCCGGTAGAACCTATTATATGTGATATTACTGTTGTATGTTATGTATGTTTACCCTATGGGGACTGCCTTTAACTTTTAATAAAGTTAAGTTATTTTACCAAACCTTAAATCTGAGAGTCTTCAAATCCGTGACACATACACAGGAAAAACATGAATTCTGGAACAAGCGCTGGTAACGGAAACACCACGAAAGGGCACTGCAGAAGTGATAAGGCTCAGTATATAAAGGTATTTGCTGGGTGGAGCAACACCATGTAGCCAATAAAAATGACTAAGGAAGAAGCATAGTAACAATGTCACCAGCAATAACACGGGCACCGTGATACTCCATTAGCAGGCAACATATAACAGATGTCAGTATTCCCTGCGGGCGGCATGCTTCCATTCACCACCCGCTTCCTTCCGGCTATGGTATTGCCCTGTGAGGACCTTCAGATCCTCACAGGGCATTACCATTGGCTTGAGCCGGTAGGTCCTGAAGGAAGCGGGCGGCGAATGGAAGCATGCCGCCCGCAGGGAATATTGACATCTGTTATATGTTGCCTGCTAATGGGGAAAATGCGGGGACTTGTACTTTGAAGTAAATAAATGGTATTTTAGCAGCAGATAGCGCCGGGAGAGGGAGGGAAGGGATCTGGAAGGCTTAATTTAAAAAAAAAAACAAAAAAAAAAACTCTCGGGTATAATACACTCCCCACTTCACATAAGGTAAAGTGGGGTAAAATTGTGCATATTATACCTGAGATTTTACGGTACGTGTTAGGTATGACACATTCGGTGACTAAGCAAAATGTTCTATCACGCAAGACGTTGATGACATTTTGATTCCATGTGTAAAGTTTTGGTGGCTACATGTCTGTGTGGCACACGCCTGTGACACTCGGAAGTTTATATTAGTTACTAGTTGTAAAGCCCGTGTACATGGGCCAACACTGGCGGCGCTGCAGTCATGATCAGTACTGACTGCCCTAATGTGCATTGGCTGATAACAGAGCGGGGCGCTCCAAAATCAAACTGTAGTCCTCTTTGTGCACCTGGTGCATAGAGAGGACTATGGTCTGAATTTATAGTGCCCTGCATCGTTATCAGCTGCGGCACTTTTGGGCAGCTAGTACTGTGAATGACTGCATCGCACGTAGACGTCTCTACTACTCATAACGGCTTCTGACAAACACACATTTGCGAATTATTACATAGGATGTTGTACATTTGCTAGAGCTTGATGTTTCACATTTTCCTATATAATAATTCACTAAGTGTGTGTTTGTCAGAAGCCGCCATGCACAGTAGAGACGGCTGAGCGCGCTGCAATCATGCGCAGTACAAACTGCCCACACCGCGGCTGATAATGGAGCAGGGCTCCAAATTCAGGCCATAGCCTCGGTGCGCAGAGAGGACTATGGTATGAATTCGGACCTCCCCGCTCTGTATCAGCTCCGCGGCCGTTGCTGAGTGGCACTGTGGCCCGTGTACACGGGCTCTTCAACAAGTTCCTCTATATATATCCTGTAATGATGGTGAATACCAGAAAGAACCACTGATGTTTGTTTAACATAAAGTTAATCATTTTCGGAGTTTTGCAACCCTTTGGTACTTAATCGTTTGAGTGCCAGAGGGGTACGGAACGCATTGCTTTGCAATGTGTTCCATACCCCTCTGGCACTCAAACGGTTAATGGGTTAGTAGTAATATAACAGTAGAGAGATGTACTAAACAGGATTATATTAGACCATCACATGGTAGAGATGATCTTTTTTTACCTTCTCTGGGTTACTTTTCAGATACTAATCTATCTGACATCTCTGTAGGTGAGCGGAAATGCCAATATAGTGTTTCTGATTCATTATTAACAGTTAAGTGGTTTCTTTTTTATTTTACTGAAGTTAGAATTAACCCATTAGATGCTATATAGTGTCCAGTGCATTGCTTCATAATGCACTGCAAATGTCTTTAGCATCCAAGTGGTTAAAAATAATATGGACAATAGTTTTCAGTGCAACTGCAGAACATTTGTTTTTCTAGGAAATCTGAAGAGTGTGTCTGGCTTATACTGTAGCGGTTTAACTGTAAAATGTAATAAAAAATCGTGTGAACAACTGAAAAGAAAATAATAATATGGACTAGAGATTTTCTAAGCCTCCGCTGTCCAGGGTTGAGTGTAAAATCAATGAGAATTTGCTTCCTGGAAAGAAACGGAACAGTCAACACAAAATTAATAGTGAGACGGAGAGACAGGGTCTTAGAATACTTTGTTTTTACTGCTAATCAGACAGAATGTCTTCTTCTTTATCTCTTTATATAGAGGAGCTTTGGGTCACTGCATCCTAAAACAGCGGCAGCTTTCAGTCTCTAGACCAGAGCTTTCCAAACTTTTCATGTTGGTAACACACTTTTTAGACATGCATCATTTCGTGACACAGTAATTCAGTTTTGCTAGTAAACCTGAGGTTAAACTAATAATCCCTTATAAGAGATACGGACACATACGTAAATTGTAATAACAAGATGTATGGGGACACAACATATCTCATGAAAACCTTCCATTCATACTGCAGAAGGCATTAAGTATGTTGTGTGGTTTTTAAAAGGGCGACATGAGAATGCTGCGCTACATATAAGAGCAAGATTCTCATGTTGCATTATTAAATAGGTAGCGCATAACTGATTTTAGAAGTACTGTCTGTCTTTCCTGTCTTATCAGTACCACAAGCAGAATCAGCAGCCATGTGATAGGCAGCCTCAACTCACAGGGACACTCAAGCCTGGCAGCCCAAAGAGAGGGCAGAGGTATAGAGGAGGTGGCATCTCAAAAGATTTTAGCAGCTGAAGTGTCAAAAGATTTGTAACAGCTGGAGTGCCTCTGTGTGCTGCATACATATTATCTTTTGTGGCGCTCCAGCTGTATGCAGTACATGGAGGCAATCTTGCGCTGTTTAAATGAGACCATTAAATAGTAGAGTTTTATCTCAGCTCCCAGTGCAGCTCGTGCTTGGGTTGAATGACAATCTCGCGCTGTGTAAATGGCACCTTTGCCTGTGACACACCTACACACTGCAGCCGACACACTAACGTGTTGCAACACACAGTTTGGAAAGCACTGGTCTAGACCACATTTTTCTATTCTCCTCTTAAAGTGACCTGTCAGTTTGAGATATGTTTTGTTAATTTAAGGAGAATTGGTAACTATTTGTTTATAAAATAAATAACACAGAGTCGCACATTATGTTAATTAGCTTATTTGCTGAACCAATATTCCTGCACACTGTGCTGTGAATGGATCTAGACAGAGTCCACACACACTGTGATATGAATGGATCTAGACAGAGTCCACACACTGTGATATGAATGGATCTAGGCAGAGTCCACACACTGTGATATGAATGGATCTAGACAGAGTCCACACACTGTGATATGAATGGATCTAGGCAGAGTCCACACACTGTGATATGAATGGATCTAGGCAGAGTCCACACACTGTGATATGAATGGATCTAGGCAGAGCCCACACACTGTGATATGAATGTATCTAGCCCACACACTGTGATATGAATGGATCTAGACAGAGTCCACACACTGTGATATGAATGGATCTAGACAGAGTCCACACACTGTGATATGAATGGATCTAGGCAGAGTCCACGCACTGTAATATGAATGGATCTAGGCAGAGTCCACGCACTGTGATATGAATGAATCTAGGCAGAGTCCACACACTGTGATATGAATGAATCTAGTCCACACACTGTGATATGAATGAATCTAGGAAGAGTCCACATACTGTGATATGAATGAATCTAGTCCACACACTGTGATATGAATGGATCTAGGCAGAGTCCACACACTGTGATATGAATGAATCTAGGTAGAGTCCACACACTGTGATATGAATGGATCTAGTCCACACACTGTGATGTGAATGGATCTAGTCCACACACTGTGATATGAATGGATCTAGGCAGAGTCCACACACTGTGATGTGAATGGATCTAGTCCACACACTGTGATATGAATGGATCTAGTCCACACACTGTGATATGAATAGATCTAGGTAGAGCCCACACACTGTGATATGAATGAATCTAGTCCACACACTGTGATATGAATGGATCTAGACAGAGCCCACACACTGTGATATGAATGGATCTAGACAGAGCCCACACACTGTGATATGAATGGATCTAGACAGAGCCCACACACTGTGATATGAATGGATCTAGTCCACACACTGTGATATGAATGGATCTAGGTAGAGCCCACACACTGTGATATGAATGGATCTAGACAGAGCCCACACACTGTGATATGAATGGATCTAGACAGAGCCCACACTGTGATATGAATGAATCTAGTCCACACACTGTGATATGAATTAATCTAGACAAAATCCACACACTGTGATATGAATGGATCTAGACACAGTCCACACACTGTGATATGAATGGATCTAGTCCACACACTGTGATATGAATGAAACTAGACAGAGTCCACACATTGTGATATGAATGAAACTAGACAGAGCCCACACATTGTGATATGAATGAAACTAGACAGAGCCCACACATTGTGATATGAATGAAACTAGACAGAGCCCACACATTGTGGCAAAATATATATCAAACTTTTTTATTAATACATATAATTTTATATATAATTTTAGTCCACACACTGTGATATGAATTAATCTAGACAAAATCCACACACTGTGATATGAATGGATCTAGACACAGTCCACACACTGTGATATGAATGGATCTAGTCCACACACTGTGATATGAATGAAACTAGACAGAGTCCACACATTGTGATATGAATGAAACTAGACAGAGCCCACACATTGTGATATGAATGAAACTAGACAGAGCGCACACATTGTGGCAAAATATATATCAAACTTTTTTATTAATACATATAATTTTATACTGTGGACTTGGATTTCCCTGTTGTGGGAGAAGTAGCTGAATCGTGGAGGCTAGAGATACCCCGTTGGAAATTGCTGGTTGTATCAACAACCAGCACAACATTATCTGTGGTGTGAGTATTAGATCAACTATTACTGGTTCCAAGTGGGATTATTTATTGTTGGTTTGCGTTTTCCTGTCTTTCGTTTTATGTTTAAAGGAGAGCAACTATATCTTCTGGAATGTCCTGAGGGAACCGAGAAAGGAACCTATGAAGTTTCAGATCTTCCCAGGCTGCGATGAGGTTGATCTGCAGACAAACCTGCATTTCCGAGAGGAAGTTGAAGGTCTCCTGTTTCAATGTCCATTCTTCTTGATATATCATCTGTTTTTCTTTTCCGCTGATGTGGATTGTGGCGAGTGCTTGCAGATTGCTTTCTGCCCAAAGAAAAATCTTCCTGGCTTGCAACCTCAGTATAATGCTATCTGGAGCTTGCTGTAATGATAGAAGTGATTCACACCGAAGGGAAACTGCCTGGGGCAGCTGGGAGGGAGGTGGATGTAGAATTAAGTAGCACTGGGAAGTCATGGAGAGCTGTTCCAAAGATTCAGCCGCATTATGTGGAAGTGCACAGCCTGAAGATTAAATATCATTAAAAGTACTTAAATAAAAAAAAAAAGACAAACACGTTTCCCAAAACTACTTTAACCCCTTCGCGTCCTGTGACGTACCCAGACCGTCACGCTGGTCCGGCACTTAAGGACCAGTGACGGTCATGGTACGCCATGTACTTTTACCATGGACTGAAGTTGATCGCTCCAAGACCGGAGCGATCTCTTTCAGTCCTTCTTTCGACGTGCCGCCACACGTGATCAGTCACGTGGGACGGCACGTCGAACTCGTCTATCTGGTCCTTAAAGGACCAGACACCGCGGGATCGCTGGACCTTAAGGGGTTAATAGATAAATATTTGGTAAACACTTTTTAAGAGGTGAATGTTCCCCTTTAAGTATATTTCCTGTGTTTGGGAACAGTGGACAAGGTTATCAGAGATATTATGTGTGGAGTGGAGGAGTGGCTACGGGAGGGGATAAAGGCGTCAAGGTCGCACTGCCTAAATATGCTATCTGATTGGTTAAACCAGAAAGTTAAAAAAAAAAAAAAAAAAAAAAAAAAGATGGCTGTTTCACAAGACTTTTTTGTGCCTTGGGAACCAATATATTTTGTACAATTGTTGAATTTACCTAATCATTTTTCTAACCCCTAATTATACCATGTGATCTGTCATAAAAAGGTCCAAGCCAGTGCTACAGAATGCGGAGGGGACCTCTATGGCATCCAAGGGGTTAATGCTGATACTTATCTCTGTAGTGCTTCATCAATTAAAGCAAAACACTTCCCTCTGCTAATGGTATGTAATGCAATTGTTCATTTCTGTTTCCTTTTTTAAACGAATAACCAGGAAGGTCATTAAAAAGCATAAAATAAAAGATTAGAAGAATTATAGAAAAGGGCAGATGGGGAATTTCTTGTTTGTTTTAAAGGAAAACAAACACATCCTGATGAGAACTCCTAAACACTTACCTTACTAGGTTCAGAAAATCCTAATGACCCTTATGAATTTTTATCTTGCTTCCTAATTCAAGACATGACATCTTCAGTCACTGCTGAATGTCCTGAACGGAGGAGTTGCAATGCATTGTATACCTCTCTGGCACTTAAAGAAATGGATTGCAGAACAATACTCTGCATCCCTCCCCCCACTCCGGTCCATAAAACGTTGAGAACCATGTGCAGTGGGCAGAGTTTGTGTCATGTGATCCTGCTAATATCTGTCATGTCCGCCTCCATGGACATAATATCCAGAGATGTTATCTCTTGTCCGAAGGCACAAGCGTAAAATTAATAGAGGCCATTAGGATTTATGGTCATAGTAGGGTAAGTGAGGGTTATTATTAGGAAGTGTAAAGCTTAAGGGCAAAATTCCAAGGGGCCATTAGGATTTATGACCTTAATTAAGTAGGTGTGTGTGTGTGTTATTATTAGGAAGTGTAAGGCTTATGGGCAAAATTCCTAGGGGGCTATTAGGATTTTTTGTACATAGTGAGGTAAGTGGTGGTTATAATAAGGAGGCGTCCATTCTCCTTTATGTAAGGAAGAAGCTAGTTACATCATGAAATGCTACAATGCCTAGAATTCAGGATATAAGGCCACCGGTTGGTCATCATATTCCAGAGAAACCAGCTGCACCATGGAGGTAAATTGGGACCACTTTTCCTACAAGCTGATTGGTTAAAACAACAAATGATCGCAGAACATGTTTCTGGTCTTCTGGATTCAGTCTGATTCAAATTAATACAGATCGTTTCCACTGTAGGTGTCATTAGCTCCACCCATGGCCGCCCCCACTCTTCACATGACCCCGCCCCCATTCCCTGTTAAGAAACAGGGAATGGGGGCGTAGAAAATACCCATGGCCTAAAACAAGAAAGGACAAAAAAAGCTTTAACCCCTTTGGTTGGTCCACAAAGTATTGGAGCATCCAAAGAGGTTAAATTATAGTCTGTAAAAGGGTATAAAACTAGAAGGACAATGAGTTTGTTTTGACCACACCCACAATTCAGAATGTGGGTGTGGCCAGCATAGCTGAAGCACCGCCCCTCAAAAGTAGACGCTTTCGTCAGTTGCCTACTCTGCCTTTTGGAAATATGGTCCTGATCATTACACTTATCCCTTCATGCAGGTACCACGAATGAGGAAATCGTGAGTGCACTAAACTAAGCTTTATTTTGGAGAAGAAGGAAAAATAGTCCATATTCAGGAACCAAAATGGATTAATTCTGGGGCAAACCAATAACAGCACAGGGTATATATATATAGATACTATATACACAATTCTCATTCACAGCTGCCTAATAAAAAAAAATATGTTGCTATATAACAGTTGGACTTCTATACGTTTTGTACACTTGCTTTAGTGGGAACACTGCTAGTGACATATTCATTAACCCCTTAAGGACCGGGAAAATCTGAGTTTGATTTGACTTAAGGACCGGAGCAATTTTGACTTTTTTGACTATGTCTTTGTTCAACCATATTTTCTCTTTAATTCCTTTTGTGCACCCACATAAATTATATACTGTTTTTTTAAGCACAAGTAGGGCTTTCTTTTGATACCACAATTATATGAATACCTCATTGTTTAATTTGATTAAAATAGAAAAAAAGAGGAAAAAAATTGAAAAAAAACAACATTTTGCTTATATTTTCGTGTCAGGATTTGCATACAATTAGTTTATGACAAAAAAATACCCCTAAATATATTCATTTGCTTCTCCTGAATATAAGAATACCCCATATGCCTAGTATTTCAATCACTTCCTCACATTTACAAGGTAAATATTACAAGATGGATGCCATTATTTCCAACTTGTAATTTCTCAACAATTGGCATGTGAGCATCATAGCTTAGCTGACGGTGCCAGAACCAAAAATGTCCCACAAAGGTATATGTTTCTGAAAACTACACAACATAAAGTAAATAATCAGGAGAATTTTGGAGTTTTTCATGCAGCTATTTTTCCAGAAAAAATTTTCAAAATTGTGGTAATATTTTGTTTTTTTGCAGTTTTCACACTTACATTTCAATACTACTGTTGATATGAAGCACATGATAGGTGAAGATTTTTAAAAATGCATTGTTTAGTGTTCAGCTCCTTCTTCTGAGTACGGCAATACCCCATATGCATAGGTTATTCAAGGTTTGCGGGAGCTATGGGGCCCAAATTGGAACATGCGCGTTTCCAGTTTCACACTTTGAATTTTCACAGCTTGCATCACTGGTGCCATGTCTCATTTGGGGCTGTGTAACAGTGCTCCACTCTAAGATTTCCCCCCAAAAGTATATATTTTTGGAAAGTAGACACCCCAGGCTTTCATTTTATGTATGTTTTCATTTTTTTTACGCAGCCATTTTACCACCAATCGCTCGTAAATCTTGACGTAAGTTAAAAAAACAGCATTTTTCACACTTGCACTTCAACGTTGATGTGAATTTCAAGCACATGATAGGTGAAGATTTTTAAAAATGCATTGTTTAGTGTTCAGCTCCTTCTTCTGAGTACGGCAATACCCCATATGCATAGGTTTCTCAAGGTTTGGGAGAGCTACGGGGCCCAAATTGGAACATGCGCGTTTCCAGTTTCACACTTTGAATTTTCACAGCTTGCATCACTGGTGCCATGTCTCATTTGGGGCTGTGTAACAGTGCTCCACTCTAAGATTTCCCCCCAAAAGTATATATTTTTGGAAAGTAGACACCCCAGGCTTTCATTTTATGTATGTTTTCAATTTTTTTACGCAGCCATTTTACCACCAATCGCTCGTAAATCTTGACGTAAGTTAAAAAAACAGCGTTTTTCACACTTGCACTTCAATGTTGATGTGAATTTCAAGCACATGATAGGTGAAGATTTTTAAAAATGCATTGTTTAGTGTTCCGCTCCTTCTTCTGAGTACGGCAATACCCCATATGCATAGGTTTCTCAAGGTTTGGGAGAGCTACGGGGCCCAAATTGGAACATGCGCGTTTCCAGTTTCACACTTTGAATTTTCACAGCTTGCATCACTGGTGCCATGTCTCATTTGGGGCTGTGTAACAGTGCTCCACTCTAAGATTTCCCCCCAAAAGTATATATTTTTGGAAAGTAGACACCCCAGGCTTTCATTTTATGTATGTTTTCAATTTTTTTACGCAGCCATTTTACCACCAATCGCTCGTAAATCTTGACGTAAGTTAAAAAAACAGCGTTTTTCACACTTGCACTTCAATGTTGATGTGAATTTCAAGCACATGATAGGTGAAGATTTTTAAAAATGCATTGTTTAGTGTTCCGCTCCTTCTTCTGAGTACGGCAATACCCCATATGCATAGGTTTCTCAAGGTTTGGGAGAGCTACGGGGCCCAAATTGGAACATGCGCGTTTCCAGTTTCACACTTTGAATTTTCACAGCTTGCATCACTGGTGCCATGTCTCATTTGGGGCTGTGTAACAGTGCTCCACTCTAAGATTTCCCCCCAAAAGTATATATTTTTGGAAAGTAGACACCCCAGGCTTTCATTTTATGTATGTTTTCAATTTTTTTACGCAGCCATTTTACCACCAATCGCTCGTAAATCTTGACGTAAGTTAAAAAAACAGCGTTTTTCACACTTGCACTTCAATGTTGATGTGAATTTCAAGCACATGATAGGTGAAGATTTTTAAAAATGCATTGTTTAGTGTTCCGCTCCTTCTTCTGAGTACGGCAATACCCCATATGCATAGGTTTCTCAAGGTTTGGGAGAGCTACGGGGCCCAAATTGGAACATGCGCGTTTCCAGTTTCACACTTTGAATTTTCACAGCTTGCATCACTGGTGCCATGTCTCATTTGGGGCTGTGTAACAGTGCTCCACTCTAAGATTTCCCCCCAAAAGTATATATTTTTGGAAAGTAGACACCCCAGGCTTTCATTTTATGTATGTTTTCAATTTTTTTACGCAGCCATTTTACCACCAATCGCTCGTAAATCTTGACGTAAGTTAAAAAAACAGCGTTTTTCACACTTGCACTTCAATGTTGATGTGAATTTCAAGCACATGATAGGTGAAGATTTTTAAAAATGCATTGTTTAGTGTTCCGCTCCTTCTTCTGAGTACGGCAATACCCCATATGCATAGGTTTCTCAAGGTTTGGGAGAGCTACGGGGCCCAAATTGGAACATGCGCGTTTCCAGTTTCACACTTTGAATTTTCACAGCTTGCATCACTGGTGCCATGTCTCATTTGGGGCTGTGTAACAGTGCTCCACTCTAAGATTTCCCCCCAAAAGTATATATTTTTGGAAAGTAGACACCCCAGGCTTTCATTTTATGTATGTTTTCAATTTTTTTACGCAGCCATTTTACCACCAATCGCTCGTAAATCTTGACGTAAGTTAAAAAAACAGCGTTTTTCACACTTGCACTTCAATGTTGATGTGAATTTCAAGCACATGATAGGTGAAGATTTTTAAAAATGCATTGTTTAGTGTTCCGCTCCTTCTTCTGAGTACGGCAATACCCCATATGCATAGGTTTCTCAAGGTTTGGGAGAGCTACGGGGCCCAAATTGGAACATGCGCGTTTCCAGTTTCACACTTTGAATTTTCACAGCTTGCATCACTGGTGCCATGTCTCATTTGGGGCTGTGTAACAGTGCTCCACTCTAAGATTTCCCCCCAAAAGTATATATTTTTGGAAAGTAGACACCCCAGGCTTTCATTTTATGTATGTTTTCAATTTTTTTACGCAGCCATTTTACCACCAATCGCTCGTAAATCTTGACGTAAGTTAAAAAAACAGCGTTTTTCACACTTGCACTTCAATGTTGATGTGAATTTCAAGCACATGATAGGTGAAGATTTTTAAAAATGCATTGTTTAGTGTTCCGCTCCTTCTTCTGAGTACGGCAATACCCCATATGCATAGGTTTCTCAAGGTTTGGGAGAGCTACGGGGCCCAAATTGGAACATGCGCGTTTCCAGTTTCACACTTTGAATTTTCACAGCTTGCATCACTGGTGCCATGTCTCATTTGGGGCTGTGTAACAGTGCTCCACTCTAAGATTTCCCCCCAAAAGTATATATTTTTGGAAAGTAGACACCCCAGGCTTTCATTTTATGTATGTTTTCAATTTTTTTACGCAGCCATTTTACCACCAATCGCTCGTAAATCTTGACGTAAGTTAAAAAAACAGCGTTTTTCACACTTGCACTTCAATGTTGATGTGAATTTCAAGCACATGATAGGTGAAGATTTTTAAAAATGCATTGTTTAGTGTTCCGCTCCTTCTTCTGAGTACAGCAATACCCCATATGCATAGGTTTCTCAAGGTTTGGGAGAGCTACGGGGCCCAAATTGGAACATGCGCGTTTCCAGTTTCACACTTTGAATTTTCACAGCTTGCATCACTGGTGCCATGTCTCATTTGGGGCTGTGTAACAGTGCTCCACTCTAAGATTTCCCCCCAAAAGTATATATTTTTGGAAAGTAGACACCCCAGGCTTTCATTTTATGTATGTTTTCAATTTTTTTACGCAGCCATTTTACCACCAATCGCTCGTAAATCTTGACGTAAGTTAAAAAAACAGCGTTTTTCACACTTGCACTTCAATGTTGATGTGAATTTCAAGCACATGATAGGTGAAGATTTTTAAAAATGCATTGTTTAGTGTTCCGCTCCTTCTTCTGAGTACGGCAATACCCCATATGCATAGGTTTCTCAAGGTTTGGGAGAGCTACGGGGCCCAAATTGGAACATGCGCGTTTCCAGTTTCACACTTTGAATTTTCACAGCTTGCATCACTGGTGCCATGTCTCATTTGGGGCTGTGTAACAGTGCTCCACTCTAAGATTTCCCCCCAAAAGTATATATTTTTGGAAAGTAGACACCCCAGGCTTTCATTTTATGTATGTTTTCAATTTTTTTACGCAGCCATTTTACCACCAATCGCTCGTAAATCTTGACGTAAGTTAAAAAAACAGCGTTTTTCACACTTGCACTTCAATGTTGATGTGAATTTCAAGCACATGATAGGTGAAGATTTTTAAAAATGCATTGTTTAGTGTTCCGCTCCTTCTTCTGAGTACGGCAATACCCCATATGCATAGGTTTCTCAAGGTTTGGGAGAGCTACGGGGCCCAAATTGGAACATGCGCGTTTCCAGTTTCACACTTTGAATTTTCACAGCTTGCATCACTGGTGCCATGTCTCATTTGGGGCTGTGTAACAGTGCTCCACTCTAAGATTTCCCCCAAAAGTATATATTTTTGGAAAGTAGACACCCCAGGCTTTCATTTTATGTATGTTTTCAATTTTTTTACGCAGCCATTTTACCACCAATCGCTCGTAAATCTTGACGTAAGTTAAAAAAACAGCGTTTTTCACACTTGCACTTCAATGTTGATGTGAATTTCAAGCACATGATAGGTGAAGATTTTTAAAAATGCATTGTTTAGTGTTCCGCTCCTTCTTCTGAGTACGGCAATACCCCATATGCATAGGTTTCTCAAGGTTTGGGGGAGCTACAGGGCCCAATTTTGAACAAATATTGAATTTTCAAGTCCTGCTTAACTGGTACCATTACTCATTTTGGGCTAGGTTCCAGTGCTCCACTTTAGGATTTCCCCCAAAAGTGTATATTTTTGGAAAGTAGACACCTCCAGCTTTCAGTTTAGGTGTGTTTTCAAATTTTTTACACAGCCATTTTACCACCACTTTCTCGTAAACTTGACGTAAGTAAAAAAAACAGCGTTTTTTACACTTTGCCTTCAATGTTGATGTGAATTTCAAGCACAGAACAGGTGAAGATTTTATAAACTGCATTGATTAGTGTTCAGCTCCTTCTTCTGAGTACGGCAATACCCCATATGCATAGCTTTCTCATGGTTTGGGGGAGTTACGGGTCCCAAATTGGAACAAGCGCGTTTCCAGGTTCACACTTTGAATCTTCACAGCTTGCGTTACTGGTGCCATTTCTCATTTGGGCTGTGTAACACTGCTCTTTTTTAAGATTTCCCCCCAAAAGTGTATATTTTTTGAAAGTAGACACCCCAGGCTTTCATTTTAGGTGTGTTTTCAAATCTTGCAA